>JANSTQ010144539.1:0-12450 GCA_026167885.1 Bergia puertoricense
AGCAAGTGTGTGTTGCAGAAAAAAAAATTTGTGGCCTGAGAATTGGGGGGGCTGGCGCCCACCCCCCCCCCTTCCCCCCCTGCTCCGCCGGCCTTGCTGTCTACCCTTGTTAATCACTGCTGTTTTCTCTAATCTCTGTTTTCCAACACTGCTCCGTTTTTTCCTGAAAAAAAAGTTATCTATTTTCTAACAGTATTTCGTAAACGCATTAAAAATATTTTCATTGACCGTTACTCTTTGATCTGCTGGTTGACATATCGTCATAATATTGTTATTAACTGCAAAATATCCTTCGATATATATTTCTGCTATTACACAAAGCCTTGTAGTATAACCCTTTCAGTTACTTTTAATGATATTCCTGGATTATTGTACAGCTAGTTGATGTATATCGTTTTATACATATTCGTTAAAATAAAAGTGTTTTACCTTCTCTTTCTTTTCAATTAGTTCCAAATGTATTTGTTAACAGGTATGCATCTAATAAATTTCACTTATGAATAATAACTTTAATATATCTATGTATCAGTACATACTGAGTTCGAATAGATTGTATTGAATTGAATTGAACTGAATTGAATCTTCTGCTGCTTCACTCACGCAGATCACTTGGAGAAAGACAGATGAGCAAATCCCATGATGTAATATCTCTGGGCTCCATACAACGAAATAAGATTAGGGATCTTCGATCGTGCAAGAGCTTCCTTATGTTACCCCATATCACTCCTCCAAGCCAACCCGAACTTTCGTCCTCGTTTCGTCAACTACTACACGGGTGTCACAGCTACCTCCAGATGCCGCACATCACTGACACGGAGTCTGACTTGGATTTTCCAACTGTTTCCGTCATGGAACTTGTAAAGGTATTTTAGATACATTTAATGTGCTACTGATGTACCCATCCGACAGTGGGGACAAATGGCTTTCAACTTGAAGATGCAGAGTTTCTGAAAAGACAATAATTCATAAAACAATTCAACTTCGAGCGAAAGCGGGAAAGTAGAAACCAGTATGGGTTTTTAATTATTTTGTTGCTTAGTATCAGATGGTATTACCATAATATTTTACAAGGGACCTTGTACCGGTATTCAATTGTTTTATTCACCTTGTGCATTGCGCTAAATCAGAAAACAAGTAAATAAATAAATAAATACAACGATACATTAATACATAGATGAATAAACAAACAAACAAAGAAAAAAGAAATACTTAAATACATGCATACATACATACATACATACATACATACATACATACATAAAGAATTGAATATACAAATGAATGAATGAATGAATAAATAAATAAATAAATAGAAAAACAAGCAAACTTTACTTTGACCTCTTAAAACAGGGTCCGTACTCTTAGGGAAAAAGTAAATAAATATATAAAAAGCAAGGCAATATCTACTAGCACCTTTTAACCGAAACATCAGTAACAGGGAAACAAGGCAGTTTTAGTATTTGCCAACATTACCTTTAAAGTCAACACTGGAAATACAAAGAGACCAGATTGATTGAATAGGTTACGTGTTATAAAAAGCCTTGTCCATGTTCTGATAGTATCTCTATTCCTTTGCTACACCAATCTGTACTTTATCTCTTTTCATTTGTTTTGGTGCGGCCGGCGTCATGTTTGTGTGTTTATCCAGGCTGATGAGGCAACTACCTCAAACAAGGAGCGACTGCATCTGACCGGAAGTGACGCAAGTTCTGACGACGACGATTCGAGTGGAGAAAGCGAGCAACGATCTTCAGAAGAGATCCTCTGTTTCTGGGACAGACATACTCGCCCCAGATCCTTCACGGCTCCAGCAGATTTATACAGCACAGATGGCCAATCAAGATCATACGAAGTGTTTCCAAGGCATCTGTCTTCTCGAATCAAATTTGATCAGTCTTTGGAGAAAGTGACTGAGGTACCCGAAGGTGATGAAGGTGGTGTAGGGCAAGTTCATGACCCTTCCACGGAGCAACAACAGAGGGAGGATCACGCCCATGATGGGGGCCATGTTTTGGTCCTCAATAAGCTTTACGATGACGCAGACAAGCAAGCGCCACGTGACCAGTCTATCAGAAGAGAATGTCAAGAAGAGGTATTGCTATTTTATTCTAATATTTTTAGGTGCTAAAAACGTAAAGCGGTCTATTAAAGCGCAGAGGGTGGAAGGGTGGGGGAGATGGTAGCGTTAGAGTGGGAAACATTCAATGACGTGTCTGACTTTCTCGGTACTTTTGACGCAAGATCAGTCACTGTTGCTGAACCCACTCAATGGAATCCACTGCCCTAAAACCAATGGATGCCGATAACAGACAATAGGCGTAGGCGTCATTAGCGTAAATGGGTCTGCAAAACATCGGTCAAACAGCCTTTGTCTGTGGACGCATGGCCATGTTTAGGGGGGGGGGGGGGTGGCGAGAAAATAAAGAACAATTTTCCCTCTGTTTGATTTATGAATTACGAGTAATAGACTGGAATCTCAATTCACTTTCTGTGCATTGTTCTGGCAAGTGCTGAAGCTTCTGCTTAGCATTAATATTAAAGAAATAAAGAAAATATTCCAAAACGCAAAGTAGTTGACAATGAGCGTTGGCTTCTGCTTGTTTCTACTTGATAGTCAGCATTTAATTCTGAATACGATACAGTCGCTGAAATATTAGTTTGCAACAGATCGAATGTTAGCACATATCATGAAATAAAGAAAACTTTTTCAAAACAGCAACACATTTTGTATTTTAAGAAAGAACAAACTCTTGCCAAGTAATGCATTGCATCAGAATGTGATAAACTCATGCAGTCTTCGTCGCCATTTCCAGGTTCTGTGCCGCTGGCGAAAACGTAGTGATGCTCCCCGACGCGGACGCAAACGCAACTTTACGTACTCCTCAGGGGATTATGTTGATAGAGACGTTTATTTGAGTTTGAAGAATATCGAGGATGGAGGCTCAACATCTGATGAAGTACCCACCCATAGTAGTCACGCTGGCCGTCCAATGGGAGAAGCAGACAATTTACAGGATATGGTGCCAGCACATCAGTGTGAAACAGTCGTCCGAGATTTGGAACCTCGCTCGTCACAGAAAGAGAAAGAAATCAAAAAGCGAAAAGCGGAAAGTTCGTACAACAACGATCTGCTAAGAAAACAGAACAATCAGATGAAGAATTATCTCGCAGGTAAGTAGAGTAACTTCTGTGGATGGAATTGGTGTTAGCTTACAGTAATTGATGGTAACGTATGGTAGTTGATGATAATTGATGACAGCTGATGTTAACTGATAATTTTTTTTATGATAATTGATGGTGATTGATAATTACTGCTGGTAATTAATTGAAACTTATAGTATTTGATTGTAACTGATGGTGATCGATGATAACTGATTTCAGCTTTAGCTTCTCTTCAATCTCAGACACCAACTAGTTTCGTCTTAACTCGTGTTTTGCTTCAAGCGCGTGAAGTATCTTTAGCTCTCATCGGCAGCGGACGTTTTATTATGTACCAAGCTCTTAGCTTTTAGACATTTTAAAAACTTTTAGCAGACTAGGTCTGTTACGGCAAACGGTGAAAATATTACTGAGGAACAACAACTCATGAAATAATTACAAGCGGAAACTAAGAACGTGCTGTGATTTTCAACTGAGTTGTTTATACCAGTATTGTTTGGCTCCTTGTGGATGGTCAACACATGGACAGAGATCGACAGCCATTTTCATACATTGTTCTTAATTATGTATCTATAAGCCCCGTTCAAACTTGTTAGATATGTATAAGTGCAAGCATAAGAAACTTAACAAACAAAAAAAGACAAGGAATACAATTTGTACAACGAGTTTGAAGAAGCTCGCACTAGTTTTCCTTGACCTTATTTTGTAATTTAAGTTTATTTGATCATGTTTATGCGTGAAATTGATACACTTTTCTCAACCTTTTCAATACGTTTAACAACAAGATTTTCAATAGAAAAAACATTTTCTTACACTGTAACACTAAACAAAAGCACTATCAACAGTGAAACCGGAGGGTATAGAGCAGTGGTCGTCAACAACATCTAAAGTAGTTACCAATTTAATGTGTACTAAAAGTCAAATTATCCCACGGGTCCTGAATGTAATGTAGGATGAATAAATATTATAACCACCCCCACCACCCCCTCCCCTTTCTTTGTTGTTAGCAAACCACCTGCAGTACCTGTGTCAAAGAACTGGTAAATAACTATCACAGCACTACTGGTGTAAACTATCGGCTCCTCTGCATGGAATATCTAGGTAACACTACTGAACGTAATGAATGATACCATAATGATGCATAATCTGTTAGAATAACAATATCCAGATTTAATTCCATCACCAACCTACCTTGCCCCAGACTTTGCTATCAAGTCTGCCCACAAATTGGGGTCGAAGAACTCAGCGCGAAAAGATGGCGCGAAGTCTGCATATGAAAATCCAGGTGGATAGTTCTTCTTCATAAAATCAACATATTTCTGCTCTTTATCACCCTTCCAATGCCACCAAAACCACTCTGAGCCGAAACTTGGCACAGAATAGACTCCCCAGTGCATGAAAATTCCAATCTTGGCTTCGTCGTACCAGGCCGGAAGTGGTCTCGAGTCCAGCGAGTCCCACGTTGGTTCATACTTGTTAGAAAAATTTTTACAGTGTTTCTGATATTTGGATTTTATCCCTCGAGAGGGGAGCAACACTGACCCAAACACGATGAAGTAGAATAATGTTACCATCGACATCGTTATATATCAATATAACAATATTGTCGCCATCTTACAGACAGTAAAATGCAGTGAGCGGTTACAAAATGTTTCAGATTTGTTTCCTTGTTTCAGTCAGTCCCAGGTTTCCGCGCGGTGTTTTGGTGGATTTCAGCTGACGTGATGTATCGATCAAATCGAAACTTCGACATGATCCCCCTGCGGGCAACCGCCGAGAACTTGAATTTTTGTATTCATGGTTGTTCAAATTCCCCAATCCCGGGTTAAAAGTGATGTTCAAATGCCCCGCCAGAAGTAAAAAAAATGTGATCGAATGCCCCCATCCACGAGACAAGGTAATTTAAGTTTGAGAGTCATTTTCTCTTTTATTTTTACTTGCACTCTTCTATACCGAGTAGACAGTTCTTCACCAAAATTTGAGCTGAACACCTTTAAATTCACCAAAAAATCAAATAAAAATGTAATGCACATGTACAGTTCTTTTCACTGTATGGACAAAACAATATAATATGAAATAAACACGAAGTTTGTCCGCCTTCACAAAAACATTGGATATGAGCGGAAAATTACTTCTGAACAAGCTTGAACAAAAGTAGTACAATTTCCTCAAGTCTCTGTGCCATCACATGGTAAATGAAGTACTCTCTGACAAGTATTTCAAAACAGCTACATACATTTACTGGCAAGCGAATCGTTTATCCGCACATCAGCAAAATGTTATGAAAGAAAAATAACATCAAGTCAAAAATCTTCTGGGCCAGTCTTCTGTCGTCGTCGTGTCAGCGACGTTTGATCTAGATTTGATCTCGATTTATATAAAGAGAAAAAGAAAAAAGAAATAGACGAAAAGTAAGAGATGAGACTTTTACACCTCAGTCTTATACCAAGTTTTATGGTATCACGTGTAAACAATTTCTTGTCGAGGTGTTTGCAGTCCACAGAAAACCTAAACGAGACGGTCGTGAGTGCGGTGCAATCTCGTATACAGGCCGTACAGGGCACAGGCTATATAAAAATTTGTTTCAGAACAGTACTATGGCCCATCTCAGGCTCCCTTCTCTGCCAAAACTTCGAGCAGGAAAATATTCTACTTAGCTACTCCCAGTGAGTGCGAGTACAGCTAGAAATAATTCCTTCCAAACCATTAATTATGCTTCCATAGTTACTGTTGTTACCTCTCGTGTTTTACGCGATGGGAAGAAATGGTTTCAAATGGAGATTTTTGACTCTCAAATAAATAGAATAAAGAGCGATCAAAATGCACTTTTTGTTCTATCAGTTTATTGTGATTTTATCTAATTTGAGCGATCCAACCAAGATCAGACCCTAAAACAATGGCCGCATACCATAAAAGTGCCAATTTCCCAACATTTCACGGCTTAAGGGTTAGGAGTGTTTCTAAATTAAACATCCTACAAGAGAGCGAGTGCGTGAGAAGAAATTTCATGCAGAGTTACGTTCCGATTTAAGGCCCTTATTTTACGAAAATTCGCGAAGCATTCCAGCAAAACTAAGAAAAAATCTTGCACCAACACGATCACCCCTACCCTTCACCAGTCAAACGATTGTCTCGATCTATTCACGATAAAATCTGTTAGAAGACACAACTTTGCATTTTACGTGATTGATTGAGACACCAAAATGACGTCATAGAAATGACACGCTCTCTACGGATTTTCGCTCGCAACAATGGACTCCACCTGGGTCCGTCCGCAGACAAATTTGAAATCATCTTTTGGTTTTAAATTACAGAGACATGCTTTATTAGCTTACCATCAATCCATATAAAGTTTTGACAGCAAATAAAACTAAAAGAAACCGGCGAACTGCAATTCCAGCACGTGTTTATCTGCTTTACCCAAACGCCTGCGCTGAAAACTGGGACTCACCCAAATATCTTTTTTCTGGGGTTTATTTTAATTAATTTTATTTAAACGTCGTCAATCATTACAGGGATTCCGTTGAACATGCTGAAGTAAGGTTCAACAATTGTTTATTCAGCCGATATAATGCCTCCTATCGCAATATGGTAGTTATAAGATCAAAATTATACTGCCAAAATTTATCCAAACTTTTAAAAAAAAATCAATCTTAACTCTACACAGACTGCAAGACAACTTACACAACAACCAATACAGCATTTATGAAATTGACAAAATTACTGCATAGCGATACGCCGATAAAGTTGGGGCTTTCCGCTACGACTGCCAAATCTTCCATCAATGTTTCCTCCTGATGGACAAAAAGATTCACTGGTCCGTGCAACTTGTCTCGGCAGGCACATTTATAATATCTAATTTGGCCAACTTTGTTTCTTTGCCCAGGTTTATTATTTTTTATGAACACGTTTTCCGATAAAATATATTAGTGTTTTCATTTCTAATTTGGCTTCTCCCAGTAACAGAAATTGTTAAGGGGGCGCACGTGCCCCAATTTTCTCCCGATCGCCTGTAATGGGTACAATTAAAGTGTCAAGAGTTGCTGTTTCAGTGCCCTACAGAACTGGTTGATGCGATCTGCAACACATTCATTGCTAAGCAATGTTGTTAGTTGTCTGTCCACAGCGTAAAATTTGTAGACAGCCTATATACCCTTCTGCACACATAAATTTGGCGTGTGTTAATTTGCACTTATCTTTAAAGATTGAATAAACACATTTATATAGACCTCACATACCCAATTAATCTGAGAAATAACTAGTTCTTAAACTCCAGTTGTCTAAACGTCAAAAATTTCATTTTAATTCTACAGAAACTTAGTCCAAATAAATAGTTTACATTTATATTACGGTTAGGACGTTTGTGACTCTAATTCTGAAGTATCATAATATAAAAAGACTACAACAGGTGGTCTACACACCACAGCCTATTCTAATAACTTGGCCTATTTTTTACACGCTCGACCAACGTGAAAGATTGACTCAGCCGAAATCGTATCATCACGAGCGAGCTTTCTAACAGATTCTTTGCAGAAAAAAACTTGTCAAACAGGATTTTACTGATTACATTTGTTGCGTTTGCGCATTGGGTATACCTTAAATAAAATAATACGAGCCAACTATTCCGTGATCTCTCACTTTATCCCATGACCCTTGGTCATGTTTAGTAGAAAAACAACACAGCAGAGCCATCTTTCACATTGATCGAACGGTAAAATAAACTCTTGATTATAATAACAGTTAACAAAAAGGTGAAACCTTGTGGATGTCAAAACCTTTGACGTCTCAACAACAACAACAATCGAATCGTCTCAGTTCGAAAAACGATGTTTTCACATTTCTCAATCATTATCTAAAACTTTGCTTTGTTTTCTCAGTTGAGAAACACCCCAAAAGTGTTTCACTGAAACGTTCTAGTTCAGACACGTGGTGTAAGACTGTTGAATGGGTTCAGTTGCCAAGTGTATTACCCAGGATCCCCCGGGTGAGGTCCACCTCTATGGGGAACACGTTGGCGTCCTTCAGCACGCTGTACGAGTCCTCGTGGTACTTGGTAATGGCGGCAACCAGCCTCTGCAGCTGAAACACGATGTCTTGAACTGCACACAGACATAACGTATTGATTAGTTTTCAAGGTTGCTACATACAATACTTGTTCGAGAATAGTTTTATGATACGTTAATTTATTATTAACCTGAAGACGTTCAAGTAGAGCGAAAACGTTTGTTTTGCTTCTTTTATAATTTTCATATAACCTTAAATTTTTAAAGTAATTTCACACGGAGAATTCAATCCTAGATACGTTAATGATATACCAACTTGTGTAAAATATTTAAATCATTTGTATATATAAATATATCCCGTTTCAAGACTGGTTAAGCACAAGCTTAGGGCTAGGGTTAACCAGGACTTTAACTTCCTGATTTCTCTTTTCTTGTAGATATAAAACACTCATTCATTCTTAAAGTGTGTCAATGGCAAGAATTAGAAGTCCTATTTTTCAAGTGGAATGAAGATCGAGGAATTTCTATTTGGTCGTTCACGTTCACGTCCTTCACAACACCCCCAAAAAACTCTTATTTTATTTCTCAAACCAACGGTTGAAGGGTGGCCAGCTGGGTGCATTTCCACGTGCTGTTATTGTGTTCTGCATACATATCTACTGTTTTGTGCTATTCTTGTGTATGTTCCCGCACTTGTTGCTAAATCTTTCTGCACGCCGTAAGATAAAAGAAATTAAACGTGCAGAGGGAATACACGAAGCCAAGTGACTTTCTTCACAATGGTACGAAATCAATGTTGATGTGCCTTGCAATTGTTGCGATTATATTCAACCGACCACAAAAATATTTTTAACATAAGAACACGAGGTATCACTTTGAACATTTCTTGGTTTTTCATATGAAAATAATAATAATAATAATAATAATATTGGCATTAGAGAATATCTTTAGGTTAAACAAAATTGAAAGGTATGGCATTTGGGTAAAAACCAGGTGCAGCTGGGAGTTTGTAAGTTACCGTGTTTTTGATCGAGAAGCTCTAGCTTGATGAGGACATCTTGTCTCAGCTTGGCAAACCTTTCCCTTGCCAACTGTCTGCATCTTAACACGACTCTACAAAAAGGAGCACAGAATTATCAGTGCTTTATACCGTGTTTCTAAAATAATAATAAAAATATAATTTGTTGTAATCATTGGCATTTGTACATCTCGCATGTTAGGCAATGAAGCTTTTCCTTGTGTGCCTAAAAAGACCTGTCTTCTCTGGAATGGCAGTCTTTTGCACAGTGGCTGCCCTCAGTAGATGTAAATATATATTTTTAAAATAATGTAGATATAAAATAATATAAATAAAATAAAATAATTATAATTATAATAATAAAATAATAATAATAACAATAAAATAATAATTCAATAATAATAACAATAGTAATAGTCCTACCCCCTACCCTCTTCCTTTTAAACACACCTGTAATCATAGTTCCCAGTCTCCACTCGATATAATGACTCGTGAAGGGCCTGGCAAGGAAGAAGGAAAGCAAATGGTAACACTTCGTGAAACTAACGTATTCATACACATGCATTTTCTCCAGGGACTCCATTTACATTTTCTCTCTGAAGCTTTTCTTATAGTAGTACACAGATACATCATATAATGTTATTATGATATATAAATATATATATAATATATATATATGTGTGTGTCTATATATATTATATTATTATATTATAATTATATTTATTAACAAACTGAATGTCTTTACAAATTGTAAACTAAGATGCTATAAACTACTTACGGCGTAGGCATACTCCTCATCATCCATTTCCTTGACTTTTAGACAATATGACTAAAGACAAGAGGTTGATTATTAATACATACATGTGTACAATGTACTTAAGACACAGTTAGACTAGTTGTAAACCACTGACAACATTCATCCATGTCTGAACAGTATACAACATCAACTCATTCTAACATAACAATATGACTAAAGAATGGGAGATAGCTGGCTTGACAATGGCCTCCAAAGCAGCCGCCTCATCTGCTTTGTGCAATGGAGCCCTCGGAAATCAGACCAGGCCCTGCTACACAAAGGAGATGAGGCAGCTGCTTTGGAGGCTAGCTTGATAAAGAATAATAAAGAATGTTCACTTACTGCTAATTTGAAATACTGCAATTAAAACTGCCCAAAAATGTTGTTGTTGTGATAGCCTTGTATTCAGATTTTGTTTCAAGCTATCCAAATACTAACATCTATTTCAGGCATCTCTACAACAAGAGATCTAACAACAAGTCAGATTATTGCAGTTCATGTCACACAGTCCCTTGCATTCAAAACACTTTAATTTATGTGACTTTACATTAAACAATTGCAGTAAAACAACTTAATCACTTGTACACTTATATCAGTAATTTATTTTCAAACTAATTTAGAAAATATATAAAATGAAATAATTATTCTTTATTTCAGCAACATAATTCTTACCAGGTATTCAAACTTTGCATCTGCATATTTCCTTATAGTTAACCTTGTATCAGGGATAGCCTGAAGAGCACAAAGCATATTTCCTTATTAATAGTTAACCTTGTATCAGGGATAGCCTGAAGAGCACAAAGCATATTTCCTTATAGTTAACCTTGTATCAGGGATAGCCTGAAGAGCACAAAGCAATTTAATAAAATTAAACAGTTTTATCGAGATCAACAGTCTTACAATTGTTGAGAAAACATTAGCAACAGGTGATGGTACATCAGTTTGCCATATGTAACTAGTTTCAAGCCATTAGCTTGCAGTCTGAATTTTCTACTATTGGTGACAGTTCGTAAAATAAAATAATAAATACATTAATTATTTTAGCTAACAGAATAATGACAGATTCAAATCCAGTGGCACTGTATTGATGAATAAACTACAGTATCTGACCCTCCAGTAAATTATCATCTGTGGCTAAATTCAGTTGGCTGGGGTCCTGCAGCTCAGGATTCAACAAGTTTGAGACCTTTTTAAGACTTTTTAATGCCAAAAATCAGACAATTGAAGACCTATTTTTCACAAAAGACTCCAATGACAAAATCAGAAAATGGAATCTTTTATGAGATGACAACAAAGTTTTAACACTTAAGTGTTCCATGGTACATGTAAACAAGATCGCACTTTCAGGAAAATACATTGCCATTGAGTAAGCTTCAATATTTGATTGAAGGAAAAGCTAAATTATATTTGAAATTTAATGCATTTTAAGACCTCATTGACAAGCAGAAATTCTAGCAAATTTAAGAGTGACCTTTTTAAGGCCTTAAATTTGCGAAGAGCAAAATAAAGACTTTTTAATGACCTGCAGGAGCCTTGGATACAAGGTGCCCCTTACCACGTTTTAAAATTGTGCTCTAGATGACCTACATGTAGATACTGTCTTCCAGGAACACAAGTTTCAAGTACAAATATGAACTTGCTTGTTGGGGCAATTTGTTTACAAGCATCTCACCCACCAAGTTGGATCACCTATACTGTACATCTTAGAATTTCTCATTCCATTGAATTTAGCTATTTACCAGTAACCATATAAAGTAATAAATTACAATATTTATATAAAGAGTGCATTGAACAAAGATTTGCCAAGTCAAGATTCTGATCACCATTTTGATTATCATCTTGTACATGTACATGTAAGTTTATACATCAAATCTGTACTCAAGTTAATAAAGTGACTTTACTCACCTTTCCCAAGTATGTGTTTAGGTCACTTAGCATTGGCTTAACTTTCTTCATAAAATCCATACCAAGTCTTTCAAAATTCCTGAACATTAACAGTGAAAGGGTAGCAGGTTAAATGAAGGTTCTCTTTGAAGAAAAAGCTTCACTGGTCACCAAAACTTTTATCATTCTTTACATTGTCCAAAACATTGCTGGATTCTCCACAGCATGTTTTAAAAACTATGAAATACAAACCCTTGGAACACTAGTTAATAATCAAATCTTTTCACTCAGAGGAAGCACAGTGTTTCAAAACACGTATGACTCATCACACACCAAGCCAAGCAGCTTAGCATTCGATTAGGTTCCCATGTACAAAGACCATGTATATTTCCTAGACATGCCATTGTGTCAGTGGGAAACCACTTGTGTCTAGTTTACTGGAAAAATCCAGCAGTTGATTGGCTTCTCAAACACAGGCCAGAGTTGTTCAAAAAACAAGTAATTCAGCACTATTCAGCAAGCATGATCCTAATGAAGATCACGAGACTGAATATTTTGCCAAACCAAATTTTCATTTGGGGGGCTAGAGC
>JANSTQ010144561.1:0-23099 GCA_026167885.1 Bergia puertoricense
GGTTTCTAACCCCCCCCCCCCCACACACACACACACACACACATACAGGTTGTGTGAGGTGAAAAAAGCCCAGGCCAGATAGAGTTAAAACAGTATAGTTTTTAAATGTGCCGAAAAAAAATTGGCTTCATAGGCACTTTAAAATCGAGCAAAATAAAGTAAAATTCACACAAGATCATGCAATTATTTACTTAAAATTTGTCTTAAAATTTTCCAGGTGAACTATCATTTTTGAAAAGGACGAAACAAAGGTAACACACTGATTAAGAAAGAAATGCAACATGCACACGGTAAAGTATTGGGTGATAATTGAGAAATAAATATCTTAAACTCAACTGAACTAGTTGTGGTTGTGTCCATTTTATTCCGCCGTAATTAAAATTCAGCATATGTCCACCGCGGCTGGAGTTGACTGTTTTGTTTTTTGTTGTTTTTGTCTTTTTTATATGTGTGTTTGTTTCAGTTTTGCTTTCTAGTTGGTGCTGTTATGGCTAGCATTCGGAAATCCAACACTTCGTAACGTATTTTAATAAAGTATTTTCTATCTCTTCGAGTTCTGTTTTTGTTCCAGTTGGAGTATTTAACGTTGCAGCAAAGTCCTTTGGTAAACTTAAGTGTTTGAATATGTTCGACTGTGTTTTATAATAAGTGAAAATGGTTATATGTAAATGTGTAAAACAACTCACGCGGCTTCGCTTTGAGTCTTGTGCTTAAAAGCGAACTACATCATATCTTTTTATAAGCGTTCTTTTGTGCTTGGATCGAACACCTTTTTATTGTAAGTTAAAACCACAGCCGCTGCAAGAAATCAATTGTCATATATATAATCACATCGCCAGTGAAGTGAAATTCACAAACCGCCACCAAGCCTGAATACAGCTCACGGACTTTCTTGCTTTCTAGTTGGCGCTGTCATGGCTAGCATTCAGCACTTTGTAATGGATTAAAAATGTTTTCTAAATCTAACAGTTTTGTTTTTGTTAGAGATCGAGTATTTCAGTATTCGAAATAGTACTTCAAAAACGTTTCAGTACAGTCCTTAGGTAAAGATAATGTGTATGTTCGACTGTGTTTAATATTGAGGTGTAAATGGTTATGTTTGCATTTCTCTCTCGGTGTATAAATGGCATCAGCCAAGGTCGCACTCCAGTAACACACAGTGATCGAAAAGTTTTGTGTAGGAACATGACGCTGAGGAACTAAGTGTTCAACAATCAGAACTGGCACTGTTTGCATATGTTTGCTGTGAAAATCAATCCTATCAGTGAGATCGCTCGGATCGATCCAGCATATCACGCAGCAAGTTAAAGTTGAAGGATTTTGTACCGCCGCATATTTTGCTATTTTAAAAATGTCTCTCATTGTATCACGGGCAATTAGGAGAACTGTGGTTTATGTGCAGCGATGATTATTGTTTTAATGCTGTTAAACGGTCACTGATTGATAATGACAAAATAATAAAATTTTTAAAATAAGAAAACCCAGTTGTATTTAGTTCTAGCAAAACAACTCACGCGGCTTCGTTTCGAGTCTTCAGTGCACTCAAAAGCGAGCTGCATCCCACCATTTTAAAGCAAGCGTTCTTTTTTACTTGGACCAAAAACCCTTTTCATTGTAAGATTGTCATAATGTGTATAAGCATGTTGCAACATTAGAGAGTAAAGGAACTCAAGTCTAATGCAATATATCAGAATGAGTTACCAATGAATCCTGGGAAAGTGATAATTTCTGGAAAACGCGCCGCTAGAATTTCGAATTTTAGCGCAAAACCAAACCTTCCTTACTTGGTATTTATAGGGACGCCACCGCGCCTTTTCTTAGGTTAAGAACATTTCAGAAAGGAACTCTGTTGTCCCAAAATATTTAAAAAAAAAATCAGTTAATACTTCATGGTCATAATTATAGTTAGTTGCACTAACAATTGGAGCTTTTTATAAACACCAGTCCTTTTGTAAGACATCACTGAAAAGGAGCGAGCTGTGTTCAGATTACTGGAGAGCTAATTCTAAAAATATTTTTTATACATGTTTTTTAAAGTTAAGTTGTTAGAAAGACGGATATTATTGAGCATACGAACGTTAAAGCAGCAAATTTTAGTACATTGAAATTGACTCAGAGATTCACATGTACATATTCAGAAACGAAAACATGAAAATGTCCTTTCTATAAAAAATGGATTACGAAATAAAACCAAACAGATTTCCGAGGAGCAGCATGCTGTGTTGCACCAAAAACGACAAAAAAAAGGGGGGGGCGCGAAATCCCTACGGGGGCATCGGTTCTGTTTTTTACAAAAAGTTCCAAATTGTGTCAAGGCCATTCCCCTATTTTTCAGTGTGCAATTCTACTACCCTGTTAGCCAAATCATCATTCAAACTGATAACTTCCCATAAAAATTTGAAATCTTATTTCTGTGATTTAAGGGGATTTTCATAAAGCTCACCCAGTCTCTTTGCAGAAAAATATTTTAAAAAATCGTGGGTTTTTTTAACCACATTTTGCAGGATGGTTTCCAAACGAGCATGTGGAACCATACTTTTGATGTTAACTGAAACTCTAATATTTGAAAAGGAACTAAAGTTTTCTATATTTGAAAGTGAATGAAAAAATTGAATCGCACTTTAAAGTCACATGTTGTTGGATTTGGTAACCACAGCCGCCAATTGCTGTTGCTGCTTGCACAATGTTTTCAGATTTTCTTGATCATACATAATAATTATGGTCTCCCTTCTATGTTAACAATTATGGTATTCTTATATTGTACTATGTACTAGCTTTCTAATTTTTTTTGTTTTCGATTGTTTCGTCAAATAAACACAGATGTATTGCGTTAGGAAATGTCTTCCAAGCTGGTATTTATGCAGGAAAGGAGCATATATGAATGGTTGTAGCTCCTTAGAGGGAACAGTCACTCCTTTTTTACTTCATTTTTGGTGTTTTCCTGTTACAGACAACAAATTTGCAAAGTTTGAAAACATCCACGTTGGTTTCTGTTTTTGTCAGCAGCTTTGCAAGAATAACAACGAAAACGAGAAGCAGGAAAGAAGACTGGTGGAACAGTGGAACACACCTTTTCTCCTTGTGGTCCTCTGTCGCCAGGTTTGCCAGGGGGGCCAGCTGGTCCCTGTCAAAATCAATAGTAATCCATACCGTTAAACTCCACTTAAAAAGCCCCCCCCCTGATTAACCTCATTTACCTGCTAAAATGACAAAAGTAATGTAATAATACTTTCGTTACAAACTCCCCTGGATATAAACCCTTCCCTAAATTGTGAAAGAAATCAATTTACTGTAACGTTTGATAGCCTCAAGTCCTCTAGTAAGTGGTTAACGTAATTAGAAAATGCTGTCTGTTAGTCTTATTTTCCTACTTATCTACTCATTCTGAAACGTATTTTTATACCACATTTAAGTCCCTCGGATGTCAGAAAACCTCACCGTTAAAAATCCCGACCAAAATTCGTTAAGAACTTGTATAAACCCAGGATAGGTGTGTTCTCATAACGAGAACATCCAGTACAAAAAAGGATGCGATTATTTTTTCTCCATCTATCCCTCATCATTAATCACCAAATAGTTAGTAATTATTCCCTGAATTGGAGATGAAGTGAAGAGCCAAGGATATTTGCCGAGCCACGAACGCGGCGAGGTGAATATACTTAGCTGTTCACTGACACTGAAGGGAATTATTATATTAGCGAAACGAGTGAATAGAAGTAAAAAAAACAGTGAATAGAAGTAAAAAATAAAGAAAGAACATTGGATTTTGGTTGAATAAAGACACAGAATCTTCCTTCAGTACCGAGCCGTGCACGCTCGAGTTTGTGCTCACCCATAAGTGCTCGAAATAGTGGTGGATATTCAGTGATCGAGTAGCCAATCAGGGCGCATGAAAAGCACTATTGCTGGTTTGGTATATGCTAATACACAGTATGTAAAGAAAGATTTCACGACGAAAACAATCAGTGCATGTTTGATACTTTCCTCAACGAAAGAGTCAGTAAACAATAATTAACTTACAGGCGATCCAGATTTGCCCGGATCTCCATTTGCTCCTGCCGCACCACGAGGTCCCTGTTGTGTTATAAATAAACTGTTTAGTGTAGTAATACTTACTGCATTATGCGCTGCTTCCAACAGCAACTTCAATAAAAGAGTTTTGGAATGAGTTTGAAGTTATGCTTGGGGTATTAAAACACAAGCACCTTAATTTGGTTAACCACTTACCAATAATTGGAAAACACGTCATGTACCGTTGCAGAATGAAAAAATTAAAACCTGATTTCAACATAGTTTTATCACGCGTTGAATGCGTGCAATCAACAGAACTAAGCACTGCACAAAGGAGAGGAGCTCTAGCATTTTATTATGACAAATGGATGGCTGTGAAACGTAATCAAAGTAGCAGTAGCAGATAATATAGATTCCTTTACATTTGTGCGCATTTATTTTTGACTTTATTGTTCTCTAAGCTATTTTGCAATTTAATTTTTTTGTTTTTTTAAGATATTTTGTAATTTAACTTGATGCTAATAATAAAGAAAAAAATTATACTTAAAAAAACCCCAGCAACTTCAAATTATAATATATAAAAGCAGAAGCCAATTATAAAACTAGAAGAATAGGACTGTTCCTGACCAGTCAATTTATTTCATCCAAATACAGATTTTCCCACATACAAGAAGGTTTGGAGTTTTCTTTTGATCAAGCAAAAAATGCATCAACTACAACAAGAGCATTAAATACAAAAAAGGTTTCTTCAAGATAAAAACACTGTAATTAAATTAAAGAAAAATTGCAAAAGAAAAAAATATGAAGTACACACTTTTTTACTAGCTTAGATCTTTGCCATTTTTATAACATTTTTCGGTATGTTCTAGAAAGATATTGTAGCGTAATTGTTTTTTGCCGAGATGGTAATTGTCTTGTTTACTGAACTGTTATCCCAACTTTTACGTCACACTTCAAAGATCTTATTGTAATTATTATGAATGTTACAGAAAGAAAATAAAGAATGACCAGGTCCCAAAGTGGCACATGCAGGTTTCACCACCCATTCTTTCTAGCACCCTTAAACTACTGTATTTATGTGCTTCGAGTTGCGAGTCTGCATGCCATCTTCTTGTTTCAGCACTGAGTTCGTTTCTCTTTTTTAACACGAAAAATGAGGAATGACCACTAAATTAATGCAGAGAGCATCGTAAGTAGGGAATGGAAAGTGTTTTCTTCTTGAGATATCATTAAAGAAAGCGGTGGATTATGACAATAGGAGTTTGTAGTGGTTAACACCTCGTATCTTGACTCCATATTTCTAATGGCCTAAAACTTACGGATTCACCACGTTTGCCATTTGAACCAGGTCTTCCAGGAGAGCCATCAGCTCCCTGACACATAAAAATAAGGAATAGTGAGAATAAAGATCATTAACATAATGAAAGATTGTATGCAACAAAAACGAAAAAGTCAGGTAAGTAATGATAACAGACAACACAAAAGCAGCAACAAACGGTAGTCAATGGCAACGTTTGCTAGTATAAACCAACATCAAACAGAAAACAAAGTAAATAAAGACAAGCAAGCAAAATATGTATTCACACCAATTGCAAAATGTAAATATTTTGGCGCAAAATGTTATAAACCTATTAATGTAAGAACTTTTGACAGGAATAGTAGTAAAAGTATTGTTTGGTGCAAAAGGCAATAAATTGTCTTGTAAATGGAAAATGTACATTTGTAAGCATTTTTGGCGCAAAATGCAATAAAGTCAAGTAATGCAAAAAGTAATGACACAAAATGTAATAACTTGTTATAACACAGGAAAGAAATGCCTAATGGCAGACACATGTAAGTTACGAAAGCAAAATAATAAAATAAATTTTGCCATACCTTTGGTCCATCGTTACCTGGTTTGCCTGGAGTACCATCCCGCCCGTCAGCTCCCTGTTAAAAAAACGTACATCAGAGAGGCAAAAATTGGCAGAAAGTTTTGACATTTTGTTGCTGTTAAACTTTAGCTTTTGGTCAAAAAACTGTCCACCATTTAAGTTTCAAATACAATTGAGAATTAATCTGGAATAATAAAGGATGCAGTAGATGAAACTAATGCTTGGTTTAACCTCAGAATACTAGTCCTCACCTTCCAGACTATTCCAGGGTTTCTATGACCTTTTTTTCAAAACTTTCAACTTATGGTACGTTTTAAAAGTTTCAAATATGTGTTATCGTGTTTTAAAATATTTCCAAAAACTCATGTACTTATTCCAGATAAACATACTCATTCTAACATGCTCTACTCCAAGATATTGATCATTCATTGATTTGATTTCTGTCTCCGGTTTCAAAATCTTCACTTAATTTAAACATTTTTAGTTCAGGAGCAAAGACATTTGAGTTACTGGTACTTTTTTAAAAAATTTTCTGGTGAAAGAAATGCAACTGAATGTTGTATGCTATGAAACAGTCTATGTTTATTATCATCATCATTATTTTTATTTCACAAAAACTCGTTTCGGTGAAGAATGCTTACAGCTTCTCCGTCTTTGCCATCACTTCCGGCTTTTCCCGGATAACCGCGCTCTCCCTAGAAAGAAAACAACAAAAAAAGTTCATTAACTTGCACATTCTAATATATATTTACCCGGGGTCTAGAGATTATTACTGTCCATTTATTTTTTTAATTGGATGGGTGCTCATTAGATACTGTAGTTGGGCATGACAAATTATCTATGGAGCTGCTTGTTTCCTTTGACTGCTCATGGACCATCAGTGGTATATTAAAACTGTAATGCTGATCAAATATCAAATGTTCTAAAACACGAAGGTTTACTACGTACATGTATACATGTCGGAAACAATAACGTTCGGAGAATTTTATAAGCAATTTTAGCCTTATTTTATTTGATAAAACAACTCCCATCAGTACATACATAAAATGCTTATTTTGAAATGTTAAAACAAGACATGTATCTGCAAACCTCAATGAACCCGATATTGCATAAAACAACGCAACGTAATTTTCCCATTTTGCAGTATCCCATTTACTTCAATATAAGCTTATTGATTCAAAAAAGAGATCGGTATGATCTCTGACCGTCAATCCAAGGTCCCAGGTTCAAACCCCAACCTTGCCGAGGCTTGAATTCTATAAAACATGGTTAACCCGTGAACATTTGAAAAATTGAGTTACTTCAACGAGAAAAATAAATGTAGTGGGTTGTCTCTCTAGCCCAACCAAACCCCATCAGCAGGCAGAACATCAAACACTTAACTGTTTTGCCAAATTTTGTTACCATGCACCTCATAATAAAGAAGTTATGATGGGGGCCCGATCGCCTACTCCCCATCCAGCTGGGTTGTGACAGGTCAAAAAAGCCCAGGCTAGATAGGGTTAAGCTGTGATTACTTTTGGCGAATGTAGGATCCAGACTATAAAACCGTAGATGAAGCACAGTGTGCAACAGAAAGCATGTCTTGATAAATAAAGAAAATAGCTGTATACAGAATAAGGGAATAATTATAATAATACTAAAAATAAAAATACGAAATGTACTTACAACATCTCCTTTGTTACCCTGCTGACCTTGGCGTCCGGGGGAACCTGGCAAGCCCTATAAAATCAAACATTTGGGTGAACTCATTTCCAATGATTTTTAATCTCTGGGAAAGGTATATTTCAATTTATAACAAAGACACGAGTTTCAAAAAGTTGCTAACATGCATTCAGTTATCTGTTTTTATGCTACCACTGAAACTGTTTGCCCGAATTTGAAAAAAGGATCAATTGTTAATAGAAAAAGCCACACTTTTAGATCTCTTATTTCAACAAGTCTTCAAAACTAACTATTGTAATTTAAAATAAAATAACATTACTTAAAAAGAGAGTATGTAAATCCTTCTTTTGAGTGTTTCAAACTCTTAGATTTGTAGATGTAGTTACACGTAGAAAAAGAACCAGTTTCACTACTGTCTTTGAAAGCTTCTCTACATGTAAAATGTAGGAGTTGTGTGTTTAGGTAACTTACTTTAGTACAAAATTAATTTGGTAGATTTCATCTTATATGTTTCAAATTAACTTTCTTTTAAAAGTTAATATCAGCAATACTAAGCCTTATGCCTTGTATTTTGTTTATTTTAGTTAGTGACTAAAATGAATGATAACTTTAAATCATGACTTTTTCGACAAAATTGTAACTAAAAGGAGGGTGGAAATGAAGTAATATTAGTTCAATGTTTCCATGAAACTACCACCTGTGATCTGGCAACTAAATGTGCTCCCTCAGTTACTGGTGAGAATTAATTTTCACGCTAATTTCTGTCAAACATTTCACCAAGTTAATTTTAAGTTGATTATAAATTTATTAAGGAAACAAGAAGCAACAAAAAAAGAATCATTATTTTTTGAAGCTGACATTAATGTTACTCATCAATCAAAATAACAAAATGTCGTTGGTGATTTTGAGTTCCAAAAACTAGATGTTAAACTTAATAGCAGTCATTGTTGTCACCCTACCTGTCCCCCACTCAGCCCAGCAAGTCCACGCTCTCCAACTGGTCCTTTTGGACCCTAAGTAGAAAAGAAAAATAGCATATGAAGGATAAAACTTCTATCTAGATCATTTTCCAAGCCTAGTGGCTCATACGGCTGGTGCTTAATTCCAGTTTACAAGTTGTCAAGCAGATGAGAATCTATAACTATCCCAGTTCTTAGTAGAAGGTGGTACTCATTTATACACCTGAGCCACACGGAGCAAGTTGATTAAAGTGTCATGCTCAAAGACACAACACAATTATTTAGCCAGGGTTCAAACTCACAACCTTTGGATTAATAGGAGTCAGATATGCTGACCACTCAACCACTGTGCCGCTAAAACTTTTATCAAGAGCAAGTTAAATGTTGAATGGTGCAGGGCAGACATACCACTGTGCCATCTTGACCAGGTGTTCCGCGGTCACCAGGCCTTCCACTGCTGCCCTGTGATGAGAGAAACCAAGAGTTGTTGTTTTTCATCACAATATCAATGTTTCAAACTCAAGTTGTTTATTTTCCCCATACTGATGAAGTTTTTATGAGCAAGGGCTACAGACGATAGGTTCAGTTCAAATGATGAAATTTTTGGAAGATGAATTTTCAGGTCAGTCAAAACAGTAAATTGGTCTGTTGGATCAAACATCCAGTGACCTCAAGTGTAATTCATGTGAATCACATTCATTTTTTTGGCAAAAAACTTTTATTTAATTGTTTGGTTTTTGAACTACAGTGTACATTGTATAGACTGCTGCTAATATGGTAATTATAACAATAATAGTAATAATAATAATAATAACAATAATAATAATTACTATAATCATATGTACAGTTGACTCCCGTTAACATGAACCTGCTGTAACTTGAATCTTGTGCTAACTTAAAGCAATTTTGTTTTCCCTTCTGGCCATTTTCTTTATGATTTTACCCTTAGTTGACTTTCAACAACTCAAACCTTTTCTATTTCCCTTGAAGGTTTGAGTTACTGGAAGTCAACTATAAATGCCATTTCTATGAAATGATCTTTATATTTTTGTAGGTTTGTGTTTAGCCACTTGCAGTAGTTGATGACCCAAGTATGAGATACCACTACACAGCAAAATTACTTTTTCATAATCATTTGTAACAACTGCTGATTGTTTGAAATGTTGAGTAATGTCAGGAGACGAAAATTGAAAACGTTTTTTGATAAACGGTGAAAAAAAAAATTGATTAAAAATGGCTTTAAAAGGAGATAAACATTTGTTGTACTTTTCTGTAACATTCTTACCACAGCGCCTTGTGATCCCTGCTCTCCAGCTGCGCCAGGCTCTCCCTAAGATTTAGTAAGTAAAGCTTCATAATTATTCATAGAATTTGAATTAACAATAATAACTAATAATAAATAATTATAATTATAATTATAAATGTAAATATTAATATTGTACTTATACATATAGTTCTAATCGACCAAAAAAAATATAATTTATATAAAAAAGTATAAAAAATTCGACAAATCTCCATAGCATAAATTACATTTATAAAAAAACTAGACAGTGTATGTCAATTGCTAATTCAAAAAGATGGGTTTTAGCCAAGGTGCTTAAGTGTGTGTATCACATAAGAACTGCCATATTCCTTGGGTAAATAAAAACCCCAAATTACATTTTGTAATAAAAAAATCTACTGACACAGCCACAAAATTGCCCTTTTAATGTGGTTCCCAACTCAACCATTTAAGGTGGTTCAAAACAGTTTTTCACTTTTGATTGCCACTGAAATTTATGAAAGGCTTACTCAGTTGTAGTGAAAGATTACTGCTACTGAAATGTTAAGGTGGTGCCAAAGTCTGTTGACAGAATTTTTAAAAAATTTTCATAAAAATGGGACTTCACTGACTAATTTTTATGTAAAATGCAGTCGAATGCTAGAAATAGGGTGCATTTGAGACCCTGTCAAATTGCCATGGAAACAAAATTTCCGTTGGGAGTACAAGGGTTGATAAGATGAAAAGCTGTTATACACATCAGCTAAAAAAATGGCACGTATCCATCATGATACACATGTATGTGAGAAAGCATTTCGTAAAGTTCAGTGTCTGAGCAAAATGGAAAACAGTTGGGAGCCAATTAAAGGGGCAGTTTCACGGTTAATTCCTACAAAACTACTTCTTTCCAGTTATTTTATTTTCACTCAAAGTATTATGATCAAAACGATTTAACAAGACAAAGAAACCTTTTTAACAAACAGAATTGTCAAGGATCATTGCAATTTGGTGCTACATTATGTTAACCGATAATTAATTATTTTATCCTTTGGGCCAACACTAAATTCACTTCAGCACTTGTATCTGTAATTTGTTTTAATCGCTCTCAAATTAAGCCATCTGAAAAATATTGGCAATGTTTTAGGCAGAAATGTGCTTGAAATATTCGTAGAAGTTAGTTTTGTGATTTTTAACGTCTTTTGCAAACAATAGGAAAACAATATACATTTAGAGTGCCTGACCTTTGCACCGTTCTTTCCATCTGCTCCCCTTTGCCCTGCTTGACCCTGTGAACAAGAGAATAATCTTAAGGCTACTTTTTAATATTAATGAAAAAACAGCAACCATATACATTTATAACAGAAGAAACGAAGTAAACATCCAAACAAACAAACATAGAAAAAAGATCCTACACTGTGAAGTTATGGAATTTACTCCATTTAGATGTTACATACTGTACTCCTACTCCACTGAAGTATCTTGCATTATTTCTAAATGAAAAAAAGCTAGAGTTGACACTTTTCACTACAATGAAGTTGTACATGTAATCCATGGGACTTCTGCTTACCTTCAAAAGAACTTTGTTATACATATATATGCTTGCACTACTCCAATTATTACATGGTAGTGATGTAAATTTTATTTTTGGGTGGTATTAAAAACAAAATTTAGGAATGAGGCCAATATTATATGAAAAACACAAATTCTCAGAAAATCTTTGAAATTATCGGAAAATCTTCAGAAACCTTCAGATGTGAGAAATGTCACTTGCTTGCTCAAGAATACTCAATAGCGTTTGTTGTGTTGCAAAACTTTTATCCCCTTTTTACATCTCCCTCCAATTCTCCTAATCACCAACAAAATAAAAGCCTAAGTTCCCCCCTTAAAAGTGGTAGAAATCTTTGGAAGTACACTGAACACCTGCTTTCTATGATTTTAAGTAAAATTAGAATCCAGTACATGATACATACCGCTTCTCCTTGAGGTCCTGGTGGTCCAGCAGCACCTGGCGGCCCAACAGGTCCCTATGCAATACGAGATAAAAACAGTTACACCCAGTGGAAAAATGAAGTGTCAGAGTCATGTTTTCTTAATTTTATTAACTACATCTGGGAAGGAAAGAGGGGCAATTCTCCCCCGAAAATTAAGCCTGACAAAGGTATTTTTATAACAAATTAACCAGGGGAGGGGGGGAAAAGGCAATCGGACTCCCATGATTTTCCATATGGTTACACAAAAAAGATTGAATTTTGGGATGTTAACAGCTTTGGGTTAGCTAATTATTTTCCATAACAAAAATCAAGTTTTAATTAAATACTGTTGCTATGGCAACACAAACAATCCGCCATCTTGGCCACCATCTTGCATTCTTCAAAAATAAATTCAAAATTGCACCAATTTTTTTAAATAAGTAGAAAACATCTACAGCCTCGAATAAGAAAATAATCAAGAATAAAATTGGAAAGAAGAAATTAAAACAAATTTTGCCAAAAAATACCCGTTTTCAAATCTTATTTTGCTTAATTAATTTAGCATAAATTATAATTGGACTACAGGTAAAGCAAGTTTCATTTTGATTGTTTCAAAGCTTCAAGTGGGGTGGGGGTCACTTCAGTTCAAACATCCCCCTTCCTTAGACATTTGAGGGTCAAGAGCCCAAAAACTTGATGCAAAATGCTGTAAGACCCCAAAACTTTGTACCCAAAACCAAAACCTTAAAACTAAGATACAGAAGCTAAGATCCCAAAAATTAGCACCAATAACAAAGACCCAACAACTAAAATCCTAAAAATGAAATTCTGTATGATTCATTTGGCGACTTTATTAATCCTGTATCTTTATCCTCAGCGAGCAGTATACAGGGCCTGTACTACCTACATGTATAGGCAAATACATGTAAGGCGGCCAATAACCAAGAGAGCACAAAGAATCACCATAGGTCCTTGACGGCCTAGTAATCCCCGGTCACCAATCGAGCCTTGCCGTCCCTAGGAACAACAAATTGATGTGAAGAATTAACAATTACACTCTGGATGGCCAAACTGTTTTTTGTAACAAATTAACCCTGAGGTGTAAAATGGTTACTGTACATATGGTTTTCAGTGCAGTTAAAGATTAAAATTAAGAGCAACACACTGATATGAAGAGTTGACAATCACACTTGGTGTGAAGTGGATACCTACCTGATCATGCTTTCCAGTGTATGCAGTTATAGATAAAGTTAGCAATATTCACGCAGGTAACGCTGCCTTAGTTAATCCATATGGGTTGTACCGATAACATGGTAAACAAGAAAATTCTGCACTATGCCTTTATGGCCAGCTTTTAAAAATATTGTTATGATTTTAAATAATAAGATTATTGGTGCCTGGACTCGAGGTAATTCAAACGATAATTCAAATGAACAAAAACCAACTTTAGTGTACCTGGAGTTGTCTCTTATCTCTGTGGAAACAGGCACAATATTCTAATCGACATCATGTTACTTACAAAAGCTCCAATTATTTGTGGTTTGAAAAATCAAAGTCAGTTATCTGGATGATTTATTTAATTGAATGTTAGCAATCACTAAAATGCTAGGATTATTGATTACATTTACAGCTCTAAAATACAAGTTTATAGCTAAGCTGGAACGTTTCAAATGCCATGTTTTCTTTTAAACTGATTTAATTCCCTTGACAGATTTAAAAGTGTGATTTAAATTTAACTCACCACTCGTCCTGCTTTTCCTGGTAGACCTGCTTGTCCTGTTTCTCCCCTCTCACCCTAGTTAACAACAACAACAACAACAACAAATTTTCTATTTACACCCTTTGTTATGGAGATATAATTATTTCAAAAAAGTATCAGGCATAAAATACATGTAGTATGGTGCTATGGTGTTGGGATGCCAGATATACATGTACAGTGCTGTCCTCGGGATTCATACCAGATCCCAATCGCTTTAAGACTCGTGATCTCGGGATAGGGTTGGGATTTGGGACAACACCTAAACAAAGGAAGATCCTGAACCCTAGGGATCATGCACTGAGAAATCCCAAAGCGACCGGGATCTGGTACTGTATGAATCCCGAGGACAGTACTGTAGCTTGGACAAACTAATCTAGTGTAGCATCCCATAAGGTTGTTAGTTACTACTGTACATTATAAATACATGTAGATCTAATAAACAATGAGTAGAATCAGTTGAGATGAAAAGTGAAGAAACCATACTGAAATGCTTTATGCCACTGAAACAAAAAGGTTGGAAAAAGGTTGATCATAATAGTTAAGTTAAAGGTGCAAGAATAAGGCAGAAGCTAATGAAATTCAAAAACTGAAGATACTGTAGTTATATTATGGAATCGACTTGAAGAAGATATATTAAAAGAATGGGACAAAATTATTTTAAAATGGGTTCAAAATTAATGGGAATAAAAATTGACTGACATAATGGGAAGAAAGAGATTACATATAATTATTTTGTTTTAAAAACAACTAGATGTTTTGGGTTAAACTGAAATACAATCACAGGGATGGAAACTAATGCCAGCCCTTGGCTAGTGGCTGTTAAATTTCACCTTAGGCTGGTGGATTTCACAAAGAACCAGCCCGTCTGGCTGATATGTTTTGTAGAAAAAAACCTATTTTGTTGCAGGATACTCTAACCGGTGAATTCATACCGTGAATTCATAGAGTGTTTTTTACCATATGAACTTCACTTTGGACTAGAAATGAAACTTTTGCAATCCTTTAAAGACATTTAATTCCTTATAGTTCTTACAAGTGTATCATTTGTGTGTGATAAAGGACGTACTATGCAATCTATGGATATACATCGTACTTTCAATACTTAGAGAGACGTTCACTACCGGACAAGAGGAGGTCCACCTTGTCAAGCCTTTCGCGCATTTAAAATACATATCTTAAGTTAGAAAAGACAATTTAGGTTGCTAAAAAAAACAATTATTTATTACAGGCCAGTGAAATTTTCGTCAGGCCGGTGGATTCCTTTAACCACTGGCTTTAGCAAACAACTAAACTGAAGGGTGGAGAAACACGGAAGAAAAAGACAGAAAATGTTAAAATTGATAATGAAGAAAAATAGTAATGTACGAACCTTTTCTCCTGGTGAACCTGGGGTACCACGTTCACCATCTTTACCCGGTGAACCCTGAAACACCACAAGAAAATAATCATCATCAGATAATGTTGCAGGCTTAAACACTGAAAAGGAGAAAACAGACATGAAAAGGCCAGGGCCCCTATGAAATTCCATAACTTTCTACGTCTTTTTTTCACGACCTTTAGTAGTTTTCTGTGATCTACATGTAATCTTGACAATCTTTTTCTTAGTGATACCAAAACTGTTCAAGATTGGGCCATTTTCAAATCAAAATTCCATGACTTTCCAGGATTGAAAAACAAATTTGTAAAACCTGGTGACTTTTCAGGTTTTCCATGATCTGTGAAAACCCTGAGATACAAAGTTTCAATTTTTTAAATCTATTTATTAATGAAAAATTCTTTTTGTTAAGAAAAATGCAGAACAGATACAAACCAAGCTAGAAGGTATCTATTTTACATTTAAAATTGAGATTAAGTAGCAAATTATATTTTGTGGCTTTCCCTAGCTAGTCAGCTTATCAACATCTACATGTGTATGAAACTCTCCCTTACATGTACATTATCCAAACAAAATAAGTTATTTGGTAGTAAAAACAAAGGGAATTGGTCACAAACAGCAAACTACTGTTTGAGACAAAAAGTAACATTCTTCCAAACTGTTTAAAAGGAAAATCTAAATACATGTACAACTTCAGCGTTTTGCCTAAAGAACCTTTCTTATAAATTAAAGGATGTCGACAAGGGCATTTTGCTAAGTTTCAAGGACTTTTCCAGGAACAAATCTTATAATTTGAGTTCTAAGGTCTTTACAGACCTTACACATTTAAGGTCCTTTCAAGTGGGGAGTTTAACAACTACAAGAAATAAATTAGTTGAAAAAGAATAGTGGTTGGCTGCCACAGTATCTATCAATAGAAACTTGTACATGTAATGAATGAATTGTACCTTTCCGTTTAATCAGATATTTCCAGAGAATTGAACCGAAATTTCTTACCACAGAGCCTTTTTGGCCATTGAATCCGCTCTCTCCACGTCGACCTCTCCGACCCTGCAAGCATTGACAAATTAAAGTCAAATATTAAATATCTACATTTAAGTCATTAAAACTTATTCTTGTAAACCCTTAAAAAGTAAATATTTATTATAATTCATTCAGCCTGACAATACCGTTTGTCCAGGGGGACCAGCACGACCATCATCTCCAGGGGGTCCCTGAAAGAAAACAAATAAAATGTGGGTTTGTGGTGCTTATGATGCTATTAAAACCTTTCAAATACCTTTACACATGTAAATATCTTTCGTCTCTCTATGCTGTGATTTTGGTACAGATCTGTTTCATGAGACAACAGACAATAACATATACAAAGTAGTGCATGACTGTAGTTGGGCCAGACCAGAATTCAAAGGAACAGGGGCCACTTGTATAAGGCTTTATGTGGGATGGGACGTTTGCACTTTTACATCTGATGTACAGACTGTAGCAAGTTGAACATCTGTTGTTTGACCAACATCTGATGTACATGTACAGTCTTAAGGTGGCTCCCGACTGTTTTCCATTATGCTCAGACACTGAACGTCATGAAAGGCTTTCTCATATGTCATGATGAATACATGTCATTTTTTTAGCTGATGTTACAACAACTTTTCAGCTTATCAACTCTTGTACTCCCAATTGAAATTTTGTTTGCATGGCAACTTGACAAGGTCTCAAATGCTCCCTATTTAGAGCATTTGACTGCATTTTACACAAAAATGCATTGGTGAGGTCCCTTTTTTATTGCATCAAAATTGTGTGCACATCAAGGAGAACATTTATTTTATAAAAATTTAAAAAAATTTATGTCAACATTAAGCTTTGGTGCCACCTTAACATTTCATAAAAATAAGGTGGCGCCAAAACCTGTTGACAGAATTTTTTTAAAGATTTCCTCAAATGTGCTCTTTTATGTGCAATCAATTTTGATGCAATAAAAAAGGGACTTCACCTACTAATTTTTGTGTAAAATGCAGCTAAATGTTAAAAATAGGGTGTCTTTGAGGCCTTGTCAAGTTGATATGGAAACAAAAATTCTAGTGGGAGTACAAGGGTTGATAAGCTGAAAGGTAATTTCAACACCACCTATTAACAAGTAGCAGTAATCTTTCACTAAAAAGGAGTAGGCCTTTCATAAAGTTCAGTGGCAATGAAAAGTGAAAAAATGTTTCGAACCACCTTAATACAATTAATATAACTTAAGACCTGAATAAAGCCAAAAACAACATGTGGTTTTGGTACGGATCTTTCTTATGAGACAATAGATAATAATAGATGCAAGGCATTGACCGCAGTTGGACCAGAATATGATTCAAAGACGCAGGAACCACTTGCAAAAAGCTTTACATTGCTAATCACTTTTGGTCTGTCGCCTTAATGCAACTGGTCTCTGAAGTTTACAGTTTATGTTACAGTGTTGTGAATAGCTGTGAAGAAATTGTGTGAGAAAACTACAAATGTACATGTAGCTGGCAGAGATTGGCTATAAATCCTGGGAGGAGGGGGGGACTCCCATGCTAACAGTAGTGTGGATGCTCATCATACCTCTTAGGGGTTATAATTCTGGATTTTGGTACCATTTAGGGTGTTCAAAGCAAAAAGTTTCATTTTGCATACAAAATGGTAGGTTTTAGGGTGCCACAGTCTATTCAATGGCATATCACATAAACATCGGAACCATACATGTATGAAGCTTTAATTTAAAATTGTGACACCATTTAAACAGCCCATGTTTCTGACTGGTACCTTTTAGGGGTAAAACTCAGTGTAAGCCACACCCACATTGGCATCTTTTAGGGGTTCAATTGAAATATTCCGATGAGCATCCCTGCCCTTTTCATATGAGAGTTTATCCCCTAGGCTATAAAGTATATTGGCATTATTACTACTATTTTCTTGCTGTTTACTTACAGGAATGCCTTGTTTTCCCTGATTTCCTTGTTTTCCTTGTTGGCCTTGACGACCCTACATATATATAAATGAAAAGTGGAGTAAAACAAAAGGAGAGGAAAAAATAGTGAGAGCAAAAACCATGTTCTGTTTATTAATAACATAACTTACCCTTGCTCCTGGTTTGCCAGGATCACCAGAAGTACCAGGGGCTCCCTAGAATGGTGAACAAACTAAATTAGAAAACCATCAATACATGTAATTTAATTTGTGGGTGTTTACTACAATTTTCTGCCAACAAAAATGATGAATGAATTATTAATCTTGTAGTTGTTCTGAATAAAAGCATTAGTTATAACTTCATCTTAAAGGGCAAAAAAGCAGCAAAATGCAGGTCTCTGAAACATTCAATTTGATTAAATTTTTACAAAGATATTTTTTAGGAAAGTTTTATAATATTGATTACTGTTACATGAACATTGTTAATGTTGTAAATCTGTAGTGTTTTTACATTTTCAATTCTGCAGTGTTATAAATAGATTTATTTAATGCTGTTAAATCTTCAAGTCCCAATGGGTAAAAATAATGTCTTGACATCTACAAATATTTTCTCCTTACAGTGCATTATAACCTCACAAAACAAGTTATTTGTTGTGAGCTCTATTAAAGGGGTCACAAACAGTGAACTATCTACTGCATGTATCAAGATGAAAGGTAAATTTCTCCCAGACTATTCAAGCATTCAAAATGAATGTTAAGGATACAGTTCAGTAACTTAGTACTTACAGTTTCTCCTTTTAAACCAGCCTGTCCAGGCAGTCCTGCAGTACCTCTTTCTCCCTGTTACAAATAACCAAATATCAACAACTTGTGCATGTCCCACCATGCCCTATGCTCTAACTAACTGTACTTTTACAGATCATTAAATCAAACAAGAATAATTTACAAGTACAACAGCTGGGTTGAAACATAAATCTGAGTGTCCAACCACTCTAATTTAGGTGTTTTTCCCCAATTTTGTTTGAAAACTCTGAAACCTGACTCATTTGGAGTCAGCTAGGATAAGAAAACTCCCAATTCTCAAAATAATTATACATGTATCTGCTCCAACGAGAAAAAGAATTAAGTGACTTTAATATTCAGGCAAACAAATAAAATATTATAATTATACACTGTAACTTATTATGTTACAAAGCAAGCATGAATTTTATGGAAAACAAAAGCGTAAGCTGACTATATATACAGTATATCAACTTACCATACTCTTTTGACAACAGTAAAGTTTATTATAATATTTTGGTGCTGGAAATAGTGTTTTAGGTCCTCCAAAATTCAAAACTTTTTGGGGAGAGCATCTGCTAGTTGGTCCCCCTAAAATATTTTCCACTCGTACAAATATCCCAATTTGAGATGTTTTCAGCTGGGGTTAACACTCTAATGATTAGAGGATATATTGCACAATGTTATCTGAATTTCTATCTCAAAATTTAACAGATTCTGGGCTGCTTATCTACGATTCATTGTACATCTCTGTTTTCCTTATGAGTATGCAATGGTCTACTAGACCAGACTTCAGGGTAATATATACTAAAAACAAACTCAGTTCCACACGTCTGCATTCCGCCCTCACAGTTCTAAAGGTACTCCTGATTTCACATAAGTTTTTAATGATTCAGTTTTTGTGTAATAATGATTTTCAATTATAAATGTCCTAGCTTTTGGATTTCTTACAAGCAACATTGGGAAAAGTAAAATGCCAGGTTTCTAAGTTCATTTCAACCTCAACTGTTATTATTTATTAATATATTTGGTGATAAAATTTGCATTGTTCTGTTATGCAGGCTCTATGACAAGAACATGTATTGCCTTTTTTTGGTCACTTGTTTTTCTTTAGGGTGGGGTGATTTATGTGTAAGCAAGGAAAGACATTGCAATGTCACAACCTGTTGATTCATTAATTGTTTTCCACAGAAGTTATAACTACATGTAAAGTAGATTTTTCCCTTACCTTTACACCATCACGCCCATCAGCTCCAGCAAATCCACGCAACCCTTGTAGTCCCTGTATTTATGGACAAAAATGACATAAAATTAATTGTCAACAAGACTGTTCCCAAAACTGTTAGTTTACTATGTCAGCTTATTCTTTGTCTAGAGTAGCCAAACTTGAGTATAGGCCCTACAAACTAAAAGCAAGTGCTGAAGGCACAAGCTCCCACTGTAGGTGTCTGGGGGGCATGCTCCACAAAAACACTTTGAAATGTTGGACCTCTAAAATCATACCTCGTGCAGTTTCAGAGTAATCAGACTGTTCAGATGGATTAAATTAATTTAAAATGGACTATATATATATATAATTATATATCTGTCTGGATTTTGAAGAAGGTACAGTACCTACTCAGTCTTAGCTAAAGTTCCCTTATTTTGTAACAAAACACCTAACTTCAAACCAACCAACACATCTCCAGTTTGCCTTGGCCAAACTCGATGTGGTTTGGTATATCTGAAGCCCTACAAATAATTTTTTTTTGCTTTTTCAAAGTGATCAGAGCACTTCTTAAAGTCAAAAATTGAATTTAAAAGTTTGCACTTCAGAACGGTTTGTCTCCACTCTCACGAGATATTAAAACCATTTTCCCATTATCTGTGCGATTTTAAGAGTTATTTCTGGCCTAAATCAATTAACAGACAAGTGTAGTTTTACATATAGAAGCTCCTTGGTCTTCCTTTGTCCTAGAAAGTTGTTTTTATGATTTTAAAGCTTACTGTATTTGGATTTTCTAAGCGATTAGTTAAGGAGGGGGGAGGGGAATAGAAAAATGGTACCTTCTTTAAGAATCAGACAGATATACTGTATATATCTTTATAATTATACTTCCCAGATTCCATTGTACAGGTAGGCCTGGCAGCTGGCTACTATACTATGTCCTTACCCAAGCACTAACTTACATGTATTGTTTGTAAAAATTAAAAGACTTTGTGTCTATGCACCACCCACATCAGGATAAGGAAAAATTATAAAAGTTCCAGTACTGACTGTTGAAATACAAAGTCAACATGTCAAGTCACTTTGGGTAGACGGCTGACAGTTCAAACATTAGACATTTTGTCAGAGCCTTACACACATTAATGTTTGGCTTATTCACTGCCACAAAACACCCATTTCCCCCCTAAAAACTAGTCTCTTAGCCTCAACAACCTACCTGAGGACCAGTTGGTCCAGTTGGCCCAGGGGAACCTGGTCTGCCAATGTTGCCCCTCCTTCCAGCAGGTCCTGGTGGTCCCTCTGCACCAGTCAGTCCTTGTCCTCCCTGTTGTCCTTTCTCACCTTGTACACCTCTGCGTCCAGCACTACCAGGAGGGCCCACTTCACCCGTGTTTCCAGGATTGCCTGGCGCTCCTTGTGCTCCCTGGTCTCCTCGTGATCCAACTTGTCCGGGTATTCCTGGAACACCTGTGGCACCTGGATCACCGCGAGCACCATCATAACCACGTTGACCTCGTCGCCCTGGAGCACCATTTTCTCCAAGCTCACCTGGTAATCCTGGGTCACCAACGTCTCCAGTTGTTCCCCTTGGACCCTGTTCACCTGGGGAGCCTTGTTCTCCCTTGTGGCCATTTGGCCCTGGGGACCCCTGGGCTCCAGGCTCACCTGCTGATCCCTAAAATAGAGAATTTATGTCAGCAAGAGTGCTTTTCAAGTTGGGTTTACATGTATAAGTTTGACAGAATTGAAAGATTTTTGGGATAGTGTTGGTTTTGAAAATAATATCGTTCAGAAATCTATGCAGTAAACATACAAGTAAGCTCAGATCTTTTCCAAACTTTAGTTTGCAGAGCTATTAAATTTCCAAGATTTACATGTATGAAAAAATGATATATCATGACAATAAGGTGGTCAAATTTGCATAACAGCATTCAGAGGAAAAGACAAGTAACTTAGAATTTCTTGACAATAAATAAGAGCAAGAAAAAAATTAGAATAATAATTTATTGTGTCAGGATGTCATACACATTGGATGCTCCACCTTGAATGAACAATAAACTGAAATACAAAGCATCACTTATAAGCTTAATCAAATCTTTACAATCAACAGAAGATTAACCCACATGGGTTGTAAATCCTATTGTAAAATGTAAAGTGGAAAATAAATAACTGTTGAACCGTTGAATAAACATATGAAAGTATCCCTTACAAAAATAAATGATGCTTAAGTATATTTTTTGTATACAATGAGTATACACCAACTCTACACTTAGGCCAGGTAGCTTGATTGGAGTATACTTTTTGTATACTTCATACAAATGCAACCTTAGATCAGTTTTGTTGATGTATACTATTTGTATACCAGTGAATTTCCAACTATACAAATAGTATACATCAAGAGCTTGCCACAAGTCACAAACAAATTGTTGTATACAAATAGTATATGCAAATTGTGTTTTGTGGTCTGATTTAATAATTGTATACTTTTAGTATAGTCCACAAACCACTCATAAATATAGGTCATTCTTACAATCTTGAAAGTTTGTATCTTTGTGTACTAAAAGTATACAAAGTCCATTGCAAACATTTCATCACTTGCATGCTCACACTATTGATGGTTTCTTTGGAATTTAAAAGTTTTATCTTGAGAAAAGTTTGGATTTCTTTTGAATTTGAAACCTGAGTGCATAAAAACTTATAATTTTTAAGAATTTTTAAAAATTCTCAGTTTTCTAACTTAGGATTTTGAATTTACTGAACAGCTGCAATATCTTGTGAAAATATAATGTAAACTAAAAGTATTTCGATTTTAGAAAGCTTTGACCACTGAGTGTTGTTTTAATGTGCAAGTCAATTCCAGCCACGAGCATCCCCCCCCCTGGGCAAACCCCAGGCATATGATACAAGATGAGTCCCGGAGGGCCAGGCATTTGGCAGTTAATAGTGTCCCGGCCCCCCGGGCATTTGCAAACAACAAAAAACTTGCTTCGTAACATCTTGTTGTCATTTCTGACGGCGCTCAGAAGTCAAGGGTTTCAAACACTGTCATTTTGGAATAAGAAGAGCATTTATCGACCATAAAAGACCTATAAAAATAATAAAACCATTTGCTTTGTCTTTGTCCATCCTTGAGAAGCCTCGCAAAGAAGTGTCACCTTACGGAAGACAATATTAAGATCTGGTGGGACCACTTACAGGAAGTGGCAAGGAACCGGGCAAGGGGTGTGGAGAAGGCAAAGGCCACAAGAAGAAGGAACAGAGAACAACCTCTATAATATACGTGATAGGTTTGGTGGAGAGTAAAGCACAGTAG
>JANSTQ010144573.1:0-12449 GCA_026167885.1 Bergia puertoricense
TGAGAAACTCATGTGTCGAATTTAAAACTTGGATGTCGAATGAAAAACATGAATTTTGGCGGGGATATAACGCCATAGTCAACTCAACCATATTTAGGGTTTCGCCCATGAAACTCTTCCCCCCCCCCCTTTCCCCCTTAGAACGACACAGATATATATCGATCTTTTTTTATTGTCCGGAGTAAGATAAATAATACTAAGCTATTAATAAAAATAATACATGTATATAACATTAATCAAGAAACCATCACATGAATTTTGTGCAGCGCATCAGAAGGAATATTAAGAGTTTGCAGGGTAACGCAAACACATGTAGTATTGAAATATTGTGGAAAAAACTGCAATATGATCACCTTTGATTACATCACCAGTGCAATCAAAACTGAAGCTTGCTTAAACTGTTTATGTATAAAGCTGTTTTACTTTATTCTTTATCATCTCAACGAATTTGACAATGGTCGAATTTTCCCACGTGGTGCCGATTTCAAGCCATTTTTAGTCCCTCACTGCCCCATTAGAAATCGCCACTGACAGAGCAGGAAAGTCAAGACAAGATGCCCAACCTTATACGGCGAAAAACACACAGGCCACAAACAAGTTTGACCGGAAAAAATGTATGGAAATTGGCAGTCTTCCACTTCCCCTTTCCTCCTCCTGATTTCAAATGAAAAATTACGAATTAGAAAGACGACCATAAAAAAATATTTTATAGGTTATTTTACACCTGTAGTCACGTGTACTTAAGATCATGATCGGAAACAAGGTACCTGACCAAAAAGGTCTCTCAAGATGCTGGATAAAACCGTCGACCTTGTGGTCCGTTTGAGGAAAAAACGCAGGCCGTTGTAGGCTCAGTATGATATCCATCCTAAGCGCTGTCGAGGAAATATTAACTTTCAAAGCCATCAACCAACGATCAGCGTGCATCGGCGAAGTTCTAAATGACCAATAAACACATAACACCCGGGAGTTTTCATGCTTTGGGGGCATTTTTTTTTAAATAAGAGGCGCGTTAAATAATAAAGGGTGCTTATTTTATTCTGCGAAAAAGGAGTTAAAAGTCCTATAAGCCTTTCTTCATTACCCGTGTTACCAAAAAACAAAAAAAGTAATTCTTAGTTCGCTTCCGTGCGTATCCTCTGTTTCGACTTTGAACTAGAACGAGATACAGTTTACAAACCTATCTTCATTAAGCAAGCACCTCAATACAATTTGTTTGTGGGGACATTTGATGCACTAATCTGGGCTATTTTTTAATTGATTTTACTGTTGCAAGTCAATAAATCGTACTATTGTAGAATTGTAAAAAAACAATAATTCAAGATAGCTTATACTGCATGGGTACAATATCAAATATGAATACAACATGCATGGTATAGCACGGGTGAAAAGTTCTAGCACAACAAAGACCCACAAGCAGAATCTGATCACTTTATTGCATTTGTCCTTTGTTTTTATTGTTCAATATGTTTTGAATTATCTACAATTTCAAGTAACTCTATAGGAACCCTCCTTACAACACTATAATAGCCATCTTTATTTTTGTCTTGTAGTGAGGGTGTCATGTAAATAGTTTACAAGAAAGGCAGCATAAACTTCAATCGATGCCCAGGGGGCCAACCGTCATTAGCAAAGAGTTCATAATTCAGAGTTCATAAAAATGTGATACAATTTGATTGTAACAACATTAAAAAAATTCAATAAAGAACAAATTTTTAAGCGCTCTTCTCCTCTTACCTTTGAAAATTGTTGTTACAACTATGAAGTGCCAGACGTATTACGTGGTAGAGCTGCCCCCCCCCCTCCCTCCCCCCTTCCGACCTCAATGCACTCCTCTTCTATCCCTTCTCTTAACCTCTCTATCCTTACTTTTTTATATAAATACAGCAAAAACAAAGTCAGCTGGGAGAGCCGGTGATTTTGAGCGTGGTAGGAAATGGTCCGCCGAGATGCGATAGACTATATCTTTGTTTGCATTCAAAGGACGCGGCCCAGAAGTAAACCACTGAGAAAAGTATACTGCAACAGTCACTTCAATGTTTTATATACGATAGGTATATGTAGGTGATGGGATCCTCAATTAATCAATATCAAGACACGTCATGCTAACATCAATTGCAAAATGTCACGCACACTCCTTCAACGAGAAGCCACTACTCAGGACCATATTTATTGCGACACGTCACGCCGACCTCTACATACATATAGTATACAGGTGCTCCCCGCGGGGCTTTTCAGCAACCTGTAGCTCACGAGATCGAACCGAAAGCACATACAGGCACCTCTGACAGCCGCTATACGGTTCATGCCTGACCTCGGAGCTCAGCCTACAGCCAGTTGGAATAAGTTGTATGTAGGTGACAGACCACAACACTAGGATTACTCTGCTCTTTTCGAGAAGTGTGTGGGTTCTTTTAAGTCCCCCGATAGAACTTCGAGAAACTGGACCAACGGCTTAACGTCCCTGTCCACGGACGGTGTGGCGAAAGAAGGTCGCCCAAAGTTCAACCTTCGACCAGGCCGGGGATTGAACCCGGGACCTCCTGGTTGGCAGTCAGAGATCTCACCGACTGCGCTAACCTCGCACACACTCTACCGTGCCACGTCACAATCACCATTATAGTAAGATATCCTTTAAGATGTTTTCCAACATGTCATACAAGCACCTATCGTGGCATGCTATGCTGACTTATATCGTGCCATGCCACGTAGACGTTTTCGTGTCATATAACGCATACTTTTATCGTGACATGTCACGCAAAACTCAATCGTGACATGTCACGCTATAATTTTGCTTGAAACAGGCCACTTGTAGGTGTGAACTTCTTGTACATGGTCACGACAGCGGCTCCCCCGATGCCAAAGTTGTGCTGTAACGCAACACGTGCTCCATCTACTTGCCTCTTGCCTGCAATACCACGGAGCTGGGAATGGATAAATACTATTAATAACAAATAATAATAACAATAACAATTTGTATAGCACAAATATGATCAAGTGCGCATTACAATATCAAACACTTTACAATAACTTAAGAAGATTTATACCTAATATCAGTAAAATCTAATCTATATATACAAGTTACAATCAATAATCTAGTTTAACAGATATAACCTAAATCGCGTCTTAATGTACTGAAATGGTACGTTTTAAGTAACGATGTACATATATTAGATTAAGCTTCCCCTCTTGTGTGAGATGGAAACTCACCAGATAAAAGAAGCAGTTCTTTGTTTGATCTCAAACTGTAGGTTGATTGCTGCTTCACCTTTGAGTATATTACAGATAAACTTAGGTGCCAGTGCAGCCTTAAAAGTAGTAGAAAGTGTCTTAAACTCAATTCTTAAAGTTGTTTCTATCAAAATAAGTTAAACTCAAAAGCGAGTAGCAGCAAGGATTATAGCTACTGCAGCTCAAACTTACAGTTCTATAAGCACTGCGAAAACTCATACCTGCCAATTCAATTCTGCACACTGACCGAGTCCTGTTGCCCCAATCGGGTGTCCTGAGATGGAATAAGGAATTGAAAGGAGTTATTTTTGTTTCAATTTAACGAATAGTAAATAACCGGGCACTGATTTTGTCTATAAGTAGGAAAATTTTCACATCATGTAATCTTTTCTCTTCATACAACCATAGTCAAAGAAACAGAAAAAGAAAAAAAACATTACGAAAAAATGTGAGAACAAACGCAAAAATAACAGAAGAGAACATGAGTACTGAAAAAGAAGGCAACAAAAACAAAAACAAGAAGAACGCGAACAAGAACAAGGCAATAACAAACAAAAATAAAGAGAACAGGAAGAGGGCAAGAACAAAAACAAGAACAAGAACATGTCATTGCTTAGGTACAGTAAAAAGAGCTCATTGTTTCGATGTTATGCTGTTCGGGCGATCAGTGGGCATGATTGAATGAAAGGGGGTTTGTAACTGATCGTTAAAAATTTTGTTTTGTATATAAATTAAAATATTCGTTAAAAAATGTTCTAAAGTATCTAAAAACGTTACTGATTCTTCGGTCACTCGCTGCGGCCTTCATCAGAGTAATGAGAAGACGTATGAAACAAATTGAGTTTTTAAACTGAATTGATCAGAGATTTGTACACTCTGGAGAATGGTTTTCGTTCATTCACGGTATTTGGGTCTTTTGCTAAATGCCAAGACTCTAAGAATATCCGCTTTGCTTTGACTGATTGTTCACGCCTCGCTCGGGGTAAATATCATGATCAGTAGATTCAGCATGTCTTTAAACTGATTCGGTGTTGCCACGCGTTCCCGGTTTGTGCTCTGGGCCTCTTGAATTCCACGAGCGCTTGGATTCCCCGACTTACGTGATTGAACACCTTTTGCATTTAACTTTGTCAGTAAACAATGCCTATGGCCATATCACTTCTGGAAGGCGGTCCTTCGGTTTTTTTAAAAACATTTCCCAATGTTCTTAATGGTTTGAACGCTGTTGCGATGTTCGATTACAAAAAGAATTCTCTTAACCCTTTCAGATAACTCCCTTCACATACGGGACGGTAGCAAAACCTCTTCTGGCCTCAGATTGAGGGTTTGATGGAATGTGTTGTGGATTACGCGAAGATTCAATAAAATAGCATCAATACAAAACTGACAACAGATCAGTTATGGTGATGGTTCATATTGTTTTATGCAGCAATAAAAATGCCCTGGGCCATAAAAAGTATTAATCATATTACTTGATGCTACATAGCGCCATTCCGAAACACATTTGGATCGACTAGCTTGGACGTATGTTGCTCAAAATTTGACTAGCTCAAAGCAGGTTATCGCTCTCCTTAATTATTTCGATTGTGTATTTAATCTGTGCGTCTTGTGTTTGTTTTACGTTGCATGTTGTTGTCAGCAGAGCACTTTGTTTTCAAAAATAGTACTGAATAACCTTTAGATTCCAGTCCTCCTGATGGATTCACCACCCAACGGTTTCCAATTCTGCAAACCTCGCCACCTGTTGAATTATTTTTTGAAAAATTATTTAACCTACAAGTTGACTATTACTCGATCCGGAATAAACAAACTGGAGAAAACAACAGAAAAGAGAGACAGACATGCAAAGATAACTGCTTGCACTGCGATCTCTCTGATAGTTAACCTGACTGCCGTGTGTCACACAACAGATATGTCACACATGGACAATCGACATACAAAGACACGTGACGGTCTGCAATCAAGAATGCTTATAAAAATGAGTTACCCAGGGTATCGGGAAAACAACGGGATTAGACATTTTATCAGCTATTTTTGCAATTTCCCCACTCCGTTTTTACCTTAATTATAAGGGCAAATAATTTGGTACTAAAACACGACGTGATTTATAAAACTTCCAGAGCCAATTTCTCCGAACTTTAACGTAAGCTTTATTATTAACATTGGACTACTAGAGTGCTCATAATATTCCAGTATTTTATTATTAACATTGGACTACTAGAGTGCTCATAATATTCCTATAATCTTTCGATTGACCTGATGAAACTAAAACATAACAAAGCGCGAAGGCTGCCGAACATCCGATCTAGACCTTTAAATTTTGCTCTGGCTACAACCCTGTATCCTTCCCCCCTTCGGACATAACAGAGATTAGTACACCGCTTGTTGGTTTACCTCTGCTATTGGTCAACCAGTCAGAATTCCTCAACAGTTTTGCTCCTTCTCCCTCTTCACACAAGCCCATTGCCTCGTACATGAACAACTGAAAAGAAAAGAGGTTAGTGCAGTTGGCTAGTTCCCTGACTGCCAACCAGGAGGTTCCAATTTCAATCCACGCCCTGGTCAAGTTTTAAACAATGTGCGACCCTCTTTAGCCACACCGTCCGTGGAAAGGGACGTTAAGCTGTTGGTCTATTCTCTCAGTCGACCTTCAGTTAGGGACTTATTAAAAGAACCAACACGTGCACTTCTCGAAAGGAGCAGGGTAATCCTAGTGTTGTGGCCTGCTAAAGTAATTGAAATGGCAGCCATTCGCGCCAAATATACAATGTAAAGCGCTTTGAGGCGTTACAGTGATAAAGCACTAAAAAGTATCACACTTCATTTTAATTTAAAACGACAATCGGCATAGCGCGTCTGAATTCGATCATTTCTTACTGTTCGAAGCGCTTAGGAATAGCCAGCCCTAAGACCCATAGGCCTGGACCTACAAATAATTTTAGCTAAATTAGGTAAATAAAAATAAAAAGTAACAATGAAAAAACAATCTGCTGACAGAACTAACGATTTCAAACCTTTTAGTGACTCGACTGACGTGACCGAACAGTTGCACAACTTACAAGCAAGGCGTAAAAATGTGTGTGTTTCCGGTTATTTACCTTTCACAAAGTAGGGTGGGTAGGTTGGAAAATTATTTTATTTTTCAACTAACAGATCAGTGTCTCTGATAAACAGTTTGATTCAGAGAGTAATAGACGATGCAACGACCCCTTTCATTGTCCCATCAAATTAGTTGATAGACAAATCGATATTGTGATCATCGCCGGCTAGTTCTTGGAATTCATGCAGAACTTGATACAGGACCTTGGTGAATGTCACTATCTTTTGAAATGTGTCGCTTAAAACATAGTTCACAAATTTCTTTACTATTTTTTCGTGATCAACAATCAGTATGTTTTGCCGTTTTTCGGCTATGTCCGTCTTTGCCGCACGTCTTCATTCATTTTTGGGCCTAGAAATTCTTTGATTGCTTGCCGCACCGACAATATATACTGAATAAAAGAAACTCTCCCCACCTCATTACAGGAGAAACAGTCATGTACTTCCAACACATCTACATCCTGGGCGGTAAGACACGACTGGCTGTAACAGTCCCGTGCTGCCTTTTGAGCCATGCGGTAACCAGTCAGATCTAAGAAGCTGTCCTTGAAAGTTGAAGGTAAGTCCGTGACCATCTGTTGAGCCAGGATCTCAACTGCTTGGTCCTATCACAAGAAACAAATATGAGAAAACAAGTAGAAGACATCAGGAGATACACCCTACGGCTTACTGAAGCTTTCAGATTAACCAATTCAGTGAAGCCTTTTTAACACTTTCAGAAAGGCCGGTGCTCAACATCATGGCTCGTAGACACATTTTGCATCTAAACCCATCAAATTTCTCCTAGACTTTCCATAATCTAAAATAAGGAAAATAAATCGTAAAAAACTAATAATTCATGAAGCTGTTAGCCATGATAATCCACTGGATGCTGTACCACATGCCCAATAACCCCCTCCTCCCTCCTCAGTCCTGCCTCACAATTTTCCTGCACCTAAACTGTCTGTGCGTGCAGCTTTTTCATGATCAAGATACCAGTATTTAACAAAGAACAGTTTCCACCCACTTGAATAATCAGTATTAAAGTATGATTTCACAACGTCTTTGATCGTAAACAATTTTTCCGACACTGAACGCTAAACTATGAACACTCTATTTTTCTTTCTGCAATTGTTAAGCAAAAAGATGTCCGTCACCCCAGTGAGCTCCAGTGTTCGTGTACCGACTCATCCGCTATCAATACTTTGCGCAATTTCTTTTACGTTCGATGAATTAGGGACTGCTCGAAGTTGTTGAACTATCAGTAAACACAATTTTCTGATGTTGATCTTTAGTTAGTTTGAACAGTTAGGTTAGAGTTAGGATATTAGAAATCATTTTCTAATGAGCAGAAAACAATTATGTGAAAAGCACTCTAGCAAAAGTGCCGGAAATGGTATTAAGAGAAGTTTAACCCTTACAGCCCCAAACAAGACTTTTGATGTTTAAGCATGTTTAAACTATTATCATTATTATTATTACTATTACTACTACTATTACTATTATTATTATTATTACTATTACTATTATTACTATTATTATTATAATTATTATTACTGTTACTATCTCATTCAATAATTATTATTTTCATGTGTAAATTATAATTACAATTAAGTATTATCATAACCAAAATTAGTTACTTTTTAAATAGTTTTCAGGATGTGTTTGATTGCTAAACCTACTCTACCAGCACACTCATTTCTAATCTTACGTTAGATTGGCCTCCCTCCTTCCCCCTCCCCTGCCATGATGTACCTGTAGCCAGTGTGACATCATAAATTCTTGGCAGCACACAACTGCTGCTGCAGCTCCATCAGCTGTTGGTGCAGACATCGTGATTGTGATTGGTTCACACACCATACGAGACTTCACTATCTTTCGTAATGGAATTTGCTTTTGTATTGCAGCATAAGGGTTGTTAATGCTGTGTCTATGGTTCTTGAATGCAATCTGACCATAATCATCCAGGGATGTGCCATATTTCTTGCTGTGCTCTCGGGCAGCATAGGCAAACATCTACAAGACAGTAAGAGAGGTGACCTGTATTAAATTGAGGCAGATGCAGTAATGTGCATGCTTGTAACACAAGACAGATTTATTCAATAAAACTAGAAACCTCTTCAGGAAAAATATTACAAAGAAGGCAAGACAAAAATGATAGACACTACTGGATACTTCTTGACACCTCTGGAAACACCTAGACACCTCTGGATACCCAAAACACCTCTAAACACCCTAAACACCTCTGGACACCATAGATATCTCTGGACACACATACAGTAGACACCTCTGAAAACTTCTTGATACCTCTGGACACCCTAAACACCTTTGGACACATAAACACCTCTGAACACTCCCTGACACCTCCAGTCACCTAAGAGACATCTGGGCATATATCTAGACATCTCTGGACAGCTCTGGACCTCTGAATACTCCAGTCCTCTGGACACATCTAGACACCTAGCTGTACACCTATTATACCTACCTACTACATGTATATACTGGTAGACAGGTACATGTAGTACAAGATTACAAGAAGTTTCAATAAAACAAGAGCAAAGAGTGCAATTCAGTGAACTGTATGAACATATTAGGTACTGTACCTTAATAACATCTGATGTGACGGCATTCAAGCTGGGGTTGATTAATCCTGGCCTGGCTCCAATCTTTACCATGTGGTCCACATGTCGCTTGATTGGTGATTCTCGATCTGTGAACTTTTCAGATAATCCTCGATCCATTTTCTCAAATCCTGAAAAGTGAGTTCCAAAGTGTTTTATGCAGTAAATGAATGCAAATAAGTTTCCTGATAAAACCATTCAATTTGTATTTACTATAACTCACAAGTTTGAGTTTATGAGAAGAATACAGCTTGGGAAATGTTGTGCCACACACATTCAGGAGCTCATGCACGGATTTCAAAAAGATAAACTAATTGGAGTTAGAACAGGCAGAGCAGGAATTGGAGGTCAAGGACTCATGCAAACAGAGTAAAACTGAGGTGAAAATAGGCATCGGAAATAAGACTAGTAAATGTTGCTTGTGACACACAATTCCTTGTTTTGAAAGCCCTGCTTATGGCTGGGTTGGTTATAGGCATGCTCCCAGGAAATCTTGAAAATTTAGGGTCTCTAAAACTGTTTTTCTGCATTTTGATATCTACCATTTTAAAGCAATTCTGTCTCTCACATGTTTCAATAAAATTAATGAACTCTATAAGAACCGAGATACAATACAGATAACAGAGGGAACTGGTAATGAAACCTAGCCAGTTTCTTTGTTATAATATTTTATTCATTGGCCTCCATGTGCACAAAACATGAATGGTTTTGAAATGCTTATGAACAACTCACAGGTAAAACAAAACAATGTGACTGTGCACGGACAACATTTGTTCAACATAAAAAAGCAACTCTGTGCACTCCTTGTGAAGTTGTTGAGCTTCATGTTGTCAATCTGTTAGTTCTACCGACTATGAGTCAGTACAACTACAATTTATATGTTGTCAGTAATTACTAAACCAGAATACAGGTTTAAAGTATTTTTGTTAAGTAAACATAGTTATCCTCTGATTAAGATTATGGGAAATAATACTCACCCACAGCCAGGACACACTTGTATTGTCCACTCATAACTAAAAGCCTGGCCAGCATGAGAGCCGACGAAGCTGACGAACAGTTGTTGTTGGTGTTAAACACAGGCACCCCAGTTAAACCAAGCTCTGTGAAAGAATCATCAATTGTGCAGTTTCGTATTTACATGTATAGTAAGTTGTTATGTTAGCCTTGACTCGATATTAAATACTCACCAATACCAAATCAATGCAGATATTCAAAACTTTGTGTACATGAATAATTGGAGGTTCGGATCTTGCTGATATTTTTAAATATTAAAATATTAATATCTTAAAATTTGTATATTTAACATCAAGCAGGCATTCTAGCTGGCTTGTGACAAAATTTGGGGGGAAAATTAGGGCCTTTTTCTCTTAAAAATAGGGACTTTTAGGGATAAATGGCAGGAAAATAGGGCTATTTTAGGGCTTTTATTTAGGAAAAAAACAAACAATTATGCTAAACCTTTCTACCACTGATATTCAGACAGAAACACACTCAAATGAAAATTAGTCAAAGAGATATACACAGTGCAATTCTCATCTTGAAAATGCCTGACATGCATTGAACATCAGAGATTTGAAGCCACAAGCACTGTCATCAAAGAAATGACAGAAGCAGATTCCATGTCAAGCACTTTCAATAACACCAGTTGCACTCAACCATCATAAAAAAGAAAAAAAAGTAGGGGTTTTTTTAGGGAAAACTCTAAAAACTGCTGGTAAAGTAGGGCTTTTTAGGACAAGTAAAAATATTTAGGGATTTTAGGGCCACCAGAATGCCTGCATCAAGTCAAGGCTAACACTGACTGTAAAAATGAGTCTATAGTCATTGTAATCAGTGGCAACTGGGAAGACAAAACTGGACTATTATGATACATGTATTTTATATTGCTGACCAGACTTCCTGACGTGATATTAGAATCTTCAAGCCATATGATTACATTAAGGATCAAGACCTCACTGGGGTACTGTATATATGATGGCCATTGGTAGAAGGGAGGTGGGGAATGTTGACAAGAGGGGATATTGAGCCCCATCAATAAAGTTTCAAATTACATCTGAATTGCAGAATTGAAGCTGATTTGTGTTGTGTTTTACTGATTGTTCTACTCTTTAATCATTAATTAAGGGAAAATTGAAGTATTCAGCTTACCATAAACAGCCCTTTCTCCTGCAACAAAACAATAAGAAAATATTCTGACTAGATTTGATGATTTTATTAACTTTTATGAAATACTTTAAATCATGCAATGTACCATAAATAGCATAGCTTCAACTGATATGAATATTTGTGACCTGCCGTTGGTTCACCATAGCAGTAACTAGCAACCACTGCTTCAACTTTATCATAATGTATCCCAGCATCCTTGAGGGCCATGGTACCAGCTTCTCTCACCATGTCTGCAAATTATAAACAAATCATGTTACTGACATTCTCACTACAGGTGATTCATGTGTCAAAGTAAGTGGAGGAAACATGGTTCTGTGGGTTTATGATGATAGTACTCAGACAAAGAACCCAACAAATGGCAGGCTCCAAATACCATTTTATTTTCTTTATTATTCAGTCCCTTGATGCTTAGGATCATAATAAAACTAGAAGTTACCAAACTTGAAAGGTAATGCGAGTGCTGCGAGTAACTATTATAGGTGAAAAGCAATTTTAAAAGATAATTATGGATATATCACATTATCTTATGGTAAATACTTTGTTACGTGATTGTATAAAAAATTTGAGTGGTGCAAGAAAGGTTATATGTACATGTATGGTCACAGTGGATCAGGTTCTTATAGCAAACCTACCTATGGCATTTAAGGTGGTGTTACACGCTCCAATTTTTCATGCAACTTGTCTTGCAATGCCATTGCGAGACAAGTTGCACCAGCCATTGCACTGTGTAACACCCCCTGCAATGGTCAAAATCATTGCAAGACAAGTTGCAGCTATCGTTGCAGAAAGTAGAACCTGGTTCTACTTTTCGCAACAATTGCAGCCACTTTTATCAAGTTACACCAACTGCTGCACCGTGTAACAAGTTGCACGAAAAATTGCAGAGTGTAACACCGCCTTTACTGCTTTGCATTGCTTTTGTGAAAATCTTGTATCACTCAAATTTTACAAGTTTAATGGCTTTTTATTTCCCAACTGGCATACTTTGGCCTTAACTGCACACATAAAATAAACTCAAGGATAATAGCAATAATAAAAATAATGACAACAATTAATAATAGTGGCTTTACTTGTAGCATTTCATTTGTCAGGGCTCTTCATCAACATGTATGCACAATATATAAATAATTTGTGTAGGTAATAGCATGATTTGTAGTGGTATTTGGCATAAATACCATGAGTGATATTTCAGAGTTGTTCTACGAAATTTCATCTCGTGCATTTGAATGGGTTTGTAATTTTCACATGGAGGTATTTCAAAATTATGCTGAAATATCACTGCTCTCGACCAATCAGATTGCAGAAATTTATCAGGTAATGGTATAAACTGTGTAAAACTACATAATGGTGATG
>JANSTQ010144584.1:0-12448 GCA_026167885.1 Bergia puertoricense
TTAACAACAGCAAGAAGGATTCTAAAGGGCATTTTGTTGAAAAACTTGGAAAATTGTGAACTTTATGAGCCACAATGCAATTGACAATGTCTGCTTTAAACTTTTCAATACTTTGAGTTCTTGATTGCAATAAACAAGTCAGAAAACCCGCGATTGTGAGCGTAATTTGTCACCCATGATATTAATATGTAATCAAATGCTAACTCGTAAAATTAGGAAATAATTTCACTTGTGTGTTGTCAAAATTCTAGTAATTTCCAGGATTAATTATCAGGATTTTGACAACACGCGAGTCAAATTATTTCCTAATTTCATTGGTCGCCATTTGATTACAAATACTAATCACGAATATCTGCAAAACTAGTAGGCGAACTTTCTTTATTTTCGGAAGATTCGTCCAAAAGTAACTGAAAAAAAGATCCTCGACTTTAAAAAAACATCTGACAAGGGAAAATAGGAATAAGGGAAAAGTAAAAAACAACAATTTCTTAAAATCTTCTTGACAGAATTTTCTTTAACATTGCAATTTAAATGTTCTTCAGAATCAAATCACATGTGGATATTTTCAAAAAAATTTCACCGTCAGTAACTGCGAAAAAAATGGGTTTTTCCTTGGTTAAAATGGTGTTTTCTTGTCTAAAACTTGGTTTAAAGGTTGACTTTTCAAGCATTAGCCCTTCGGCAGAGCCGAATTGAAAGACCTTGATTGTCTCAGATTGCGACAATTTCTTCCAATTTAGAGCCACAGCGCTTCTATTCCACAAATACAACAGCTAGTTATCATAAGTTTCCCAACTTCTATCATGGGAGTGAAACATTATAAAAAGGAAAAAGTGATGCACGAATGGGGTTAGAATTAACTATTCAGTCATCATCATCATCATTTCGGGTTTCCCCGAGCAAAATCACTCCAGTGAATTTCCGCCGTATTAGATTGATTACAAAATTCCCACCAGCGCCGGAAATTACTCTACATGTCCCAGCGATGACAGACTTCCGTCAGTGGTGGAAAATTTTCTGCGTGTAGTGCGCCGTAACTATTCTATACCGTTTCACGCCCAGACAACACAACCCTCTACACCACAGGTACCGGGTGCAAAAACCCCAATGATATGTAATGATTCCCAAGTTGATTAAAACTTGATGTAGTGTGTATTAAACTTAAACCCTTCAGTTACAAGTTTGGATAACCATGCATTGAGTAAAGACTTTTCTTTTTTAATAATAAGTAGAAACCTTGAATGTTGGTATTATGTTCGTTTCCATCCAGACGCAAAAAGCCTTAATTTTAAATAACTCAGTCCGTAAGGATGATTTTGATACATTTTTGATGCAGATGTAAATCCGCAAAAAACTGATACTTTTTCGCAGTAAGTTCTAGGTTAACCTAGTATAATGCCTGAATTACTAGGAAGGTTAAGGTGCGCGCGTACATTTTTTCACGTCATGATTCACTAAATTCCCGCGCTCTTGCACCCGGAACTGTACTATGGACACAAACGCGGTTCTAACACAAAAGCGGGAACACTCTGGCTAAAGCCAGTTTTGACAGTCGTCATGTCCAGTTTATTCAACTAACTGGTCGTTTAAGTCTCCAAATTGCATTCCAAGCAATTATGAAATTTGTGACGAAACAACACTAAATAGTAATTAATTCTGCAAAAGTTTTGAAAGAGTGCGCAAGATTCTTGATGCAGACATTAATTGAAAATGGAGAAAAACATGTTGGTACTACTTTTCATCGCTTTCATTATAAACTCAAGCAAAGGTAAGTGACAAAAGAACATTGAAAACGGCAAACTCCAGATAAATTAAGCATCATTTGTAAGTAACACATTTAGCACATTAAAATTCAAATGCATAGCGTTAAATGTAAAAGGTGAAATATTTTAAAAGTCAAAAAAGGCATAAACTACTCATTATATTTCCACCGTCTACTGACCAATATCTGTCTTCAAGAAGCATTTTGTACAAAATATACTGAAAAACTGGGCGAAGCATTTTGGGAAGACAAGAATCTATTTAGTCACGGTAAACTAACAATAAAATCATAATAAAAGAGTTTACTTGATCCGAGCTTCAGTATGGGAATTTAGTGATCTTCGCGTAACAAGCATGGTATATTTATTTTTAGATGCCTTTTTTATAGCGAACAAAAAATCTGTTTTGGCAAATACTTATGCTCTCAAAAAGATGAACAATAAAATCACTTTTTTGCACACCATTTAAGCAGGATCAAATGCCATTTTGATACGAAGAAATCTAGGCGTGGTTTGCAATCAAAAGGTAAATCAGTGTACCCTGTGGATACCGCTGTGCACCATTGGAAGTGATAAAAGGGGAGGGATTGTTACATTTCTTGACTTTAACCTCTAGAAACAGACTCACAGCAAATTGAGCAGCGGAGGGGGCTTATCGATTTCAGGTGCTACGCAAAATGAAGTTGCTGTGGCTTAATTTGATATTGTACCGTTTTCAAATTAAAATAAATAAAAATTCAAAATCAAAAATACTACCGTAACTTCAGGAAGAATTAGAACGGAAAAAAAGAAAAGAGAAGAACGAAAAAGAAAATGTTCGAGACGTGTCGTCCGGGAATCGAAAACGGGCCTGCATGTTGATTCTTATTAAATTCCGATGTACTAATCCCCAGTCAACGCTACTGCAGCACGCCGAAATTTAAAAAGCGCATATGCAAAACAGTTTAAAAACTGTGAACACATCAGGACAAAAATCGATTGAAAGAGATACATATGCAACATTCGGGTCCAAATTTGGTTGCAGTTCCCCAAATGTGGTCGCTCTTGAATTAGCGCGCGGAACACAACAATAAAACCAGTCGGGAGGCTGACACCAACTAAGTGTAGAAATGTTAATTTGCACCTGGGAATATATTGGTGAAACCTTCCGCAAACCACAACTCCGCATCAGTGAAGCTGAAGACAGTTGCAAACATGCCTGAACCAGCTGCAGCTCATCACTCTTTCTCCTGACAAACTATCACCTCCGTTAATCCTCTATAAACAAGTTCAAACTTTCACTTTGTCCCTATTACCAAGGGGAATTGGACAAAAAATGAACTCTGTACAATATATACAAAGCCGCATCTCAAACTTTGCACACTAAACCTGGTGATGGCCTAATGGTCGAAAACGTTTGCTTTTATGAATTTGAGGTTTAGAGTATAATAACTATCTATAAGCAGTGTTTGGGTGAGCAGAAGCTCGCACGATAATTCATGGCCTTGTATAAAAATCACAGTATGAGCCCGTTATTCGTAGGCTTGCAATGGCAAGCAGAATGACAAAAAGACAGTAAGAAAAGGAGTTGTTATGTAATGAAAGTGTTAGGGACATTTTTATAATCTACAGAAATTTAAATGTTAAAAACTTTCCCAAACCAAGTGGCTCATAAAACCGGCGCTTATCTCCGGGCTCCATAGTGTTAAGCGGATCCATTGCAGAATCTGACGCTCAATTGATGTGGCTGAGTCCACTGAAGCAAGTCAGAGCGCTAGAAAGAATGAGCGGTAAAAAAGATCTTCGGGTCTTGTGCAACGTGTGAAACGTGGCGACTAACCGAAAGCACTTGGGATCAAGTGAATGTGGAAATGGCACTTCAAGACATTTTATGTCTCTTGTAGAATTACAGGTTAAAACACTTTACAGGGTTTTAAAGGCTAAAACACTTTGCTAACATTTTTTGTAAATACTATGTAGTAGAAAATAAGAACCGATTACCGAGTGAAAAAAATATGAATTGCTTTCATGTGAAGGCGAACTTTTTTGAAATAGGTGGTTGTTTATACCTGCGCGCGGTTATAGTTTTAAAGTTTTCATTTGTCTTAAATTCCGTAGAAGCTCAAGTTTTTCAAATTAAATATTGGCAATCAATATTTTTTGTCGGTTTCAAAAATTAGGTTCAATCCTTTTTTTTTACTTTTTGAGCTAGAGATTAGAATTCAAATAACTAAGTTACGTACGATATTCCAACCAACCCTCGGAGATGAAAAACGAGGGATTCATTGCGCGCAGAAGTTCCGAGTTTCTAGGTAGTCCGTGGGTAAGACCCAAGAAAATTTTGAAAATTTAGGTTGTCTATGGTGCTATTTCCTGCATTTCGAGAATCATATTAGAGTCAAAGTATAAACATGGAACATGAGATCAAAGCTCATTACAACTCACACGCTACCACTACGCGAAAAAATGCAGTAATCAGCTTCGGAGATAAACAGAAAAAAGACAAAAAACATGCTGAAAGGACAATTTGATCGAGAAAAAATATTTCGTTGTTTCTCATCAATGAGAACGAGAGATTATGGAGTGAAAACTGCCGGAGGCCGGAAATGATTATTGATTGCCCAAAACGGGCGGTTACCGGCCAAAACGGGGAGGGTTAGAATCTTTTCTATAAAGTTTGTACTAAACTAAAGGCGGCTTGGGTGAAATCTTTAAGAATTGACATGTCGACAGTCCATACAGTATTTGTTTGAATGCGTGCAAACTACAGCAGAGTCTGCAGTTTCATTGTAAAACCAAAGCTTTTGCCTATAGCAAAAGATTGTTGCGACCTACTACAGTTGACCGGCAACCGACGTGGTAACTCAGAGTTAATTTGTTGAACCCGACGACCTTCGGCAAGTTTTCGATAGCAAATTAGTGCGCTCGGTAATTGGTAAATGTGACGTCTACTAATTAAATCAAGCAGGTATAGAAGTTATTTTACGAATTTTATTTGTACAAAAAGCTTGCAAAACATTCTGTAACAAAATGATCGCACTTTGTGCTATCTGGGGACTACCTCTCTTCATTCTGTTAATCCAAATCAACACATCAGCAGGTAAGAATTGCTCGAAAACTCAAAATTGTTCCTGCAACTCGACTGAGGTATGTTTACTACTGAGTATTTGCAAAATGAGTTGATCAATGCGCACAGTTTTTATCGCTGCAGCTACTACTAGTTTGATTTTTGCTTTTGAGACAAAATAGATTTGAGGTTAGGTTTTTTGTCGAATTTCCTGTGATACTGTTTTCTATTTCTATAACGGAAATTTGTCCACAAGGAAAATAGTTATTGCCAGCGCGCACGGGCGAAACAACTGCAAATACAAAAAAAGAGCTTATAATAAGAAAATAAGTAATACGAATATTAAATTGAAGACTTGTAGACTTTGATTTCAGTAGTTTTTGTTCTGAACAGATTTTTTGCCGCCAAAATAAGGAAATAAAAATCTTGCATATCTAAAATTTTTTAAATTTCCTGAAAATAAACTGTAAACTCAAACAAGATTTCCAACGATAAAGGCATTATTTCAAAATATGTATTTCTTTAATTCGTATCTCAAAGCTGCAAATAAGTTTTCCCATCTGAAATCGTATTTGTTTTGTACGCGAACGCATAATTTGAATTGCGAAAACAAACTTGGAAGCACAGATCAGTTCGATTAGATATAGATAAAAAGATTTTCATCCAAAGTATGTATTTTTCTAGTTCTTATTTCAACTGAAGCTGCTAAAATTTTCCAAAAAGTATATTTGTTTTATTTGGGAAAGAGCCAATAAATAGCTAGTTGGAAATGCGAAAACAGAAATTGGAAACAAATTGATTGTATGTATATTCTATCATTCGCCGGTAATTTCTCCTCGCGCCAATGTAACTAGTCAAAAAAACTTTTTTTTTCAGAATGATAGCGATAAGAAACACTTTTAATTTTGAAAAAAAAATTGTAACGATAACAAAGTATTCAGTTAAAACGCTTTTCAGGCCGGTGAAAAAAACAACAACTGAGAAGTTAAACGAGAGTTTTTAATTATTTTAAATGTTTGACGATGATGGACTTCCTGCGAACAGAAATCTCCTGTTTCTCGCCGGATGAACAACAAGAGAAAAGCGAAGACCTGCAAGGTCAAGGATACGTTCGATTAGCTATCGAGACCAAATACTTTTTATCTGTCAAGACATTAACATTCAGGTTTGTAGAGTTGTAAGTTACGCTGTTGACAAAGGGGTCCAATGATCTAAATGAATTTTTAGATGTGAGGCTGCTCACTAATGTCCGAGTCGAAGAAAGAATTGGCAAAATGCGGGAGACTGACACAGTCGGAGCATATTTACGAATAAGATGAATCTGTCAGAGGACATTATACAAGTGATTGTCGCCAAGACAACAGCGAGTGTGGAACCATCGATAACAGGAGTTGCACAAATACCTTTAGTTAGTTTCTGATGGACTCTGTACATACACCACAACTGAGTCAACTTCCACCGGCGTGCTCAGTGTCCGGGATTTGATTCAGTAAACGGAGCCGCTGAGAGAAACCACCATCGCGATCCAAAGATCTCGATTGCCGCTTTGGCTTTGACCAGGAACTTACACAGCTCTGAATCGTTTCAAAAAACTAATTGTTGGTGTTAAGCAAGGTTTTTTTTTCAGGAGTTACTACTTACATCTTTGATATGTATATGTATTTGTATTGAGACACGATGAATACAGTGAGAAACAACAAAAGAGACTTACGTGATCAGCATGCCGTTTAGAATAAATTCAGCAACATTAATTATTACTGCCCTACTTAGTTGTACAAATATCTGGTTAAGATTACCGCACCGTCTGGAGTGGACCAAAACATCAAAATTTAGATTTTAAGAAATATAAATAGTTGTGGAAATATCTTAAAGAAAAAATGAAGTTTCTCAAAATTAATCTCAAACTGTTGTTTAGCTTTTGCAAATGAAAATTTTGCCGGAATTAACTTGACACTCTATTGCTCTTTCTTCAGAGATAAATTTCTCAAAACAATTTTCCGTACAATTTCTTTTGACTTTCTTTCAACTTTCGGACAATATATAAGATCTCAACGCGATCGCTTTTTGTATTATACTTTATCGACGTGCTAGGAAAATTGGAAATTTGATTTTAAAATTTTCTTTTTAATAATTTTTGGGATCAACTTTCCCCAAATTCGCTTGAAAATTCGAAATTTTCTGAGATCAATTCTAAAATACGGATTACATATAGCATTAAAACGATGTCAGAAATTGTAAATTGAAGCCTTGGCATTTTATGAAAAGAAAACGCTCGGCCGCAAACATAACTAGTATCAAAATAGCTAATAACACCATCATTCAGACAATTTTATAAGCTTTCTATTGATTTAAAAGGGCTCTTTCACGGCTTTGCGCATGCTCAGGGATTTATTGACAAAAAAACCTGTTTCAAGCTAAAATATCTATCAACAGACACTGTTCAGATACCAATCTAAGTTTTTCAAGAAGTAAATGCTATGGATGGGCTGTTTTAGGAGGCGGTTAAGTTGGATTGTAGTTGTCAATTCTTGTGTTTCGGGCCGGAACAAAATGTAATACATTGTTTTAGAATGCATAAAGCCTTAGCAGAAGTGATCGATTAATGTCTTTTTATTGGATTAAGATGTTTTCTTTTGAAATTATTGGGATAAATAACGTGAAAATTTAACATCTGAAAAAGAGAAAATCCGTTGATTCAGCCATGAAAGAGCCGTTTCAACTATTTATGGGTAATGGGCACATTTTGATGGAGCTGCCCAGATGAACCGTCAGTTGAACCGTGGCCTTAAGTCTTAACTTCAATTTATTTTATTCCTGCTATGGATATTTTAATAGCATCCAGTCTAATCTTGATCAGTTGGTGAACTCTAAGATCATGTGTGACGACCATGCGCGAGTTTTTCCATGACACCCTTTACGTCATTCACACGTAAAGTTCAAGAATTTCGTTTTTAAAAAACATATATGTCTAAAGCCTGAATGTTTCTCTATCTTCCAAATTTAAAAGGAGTCATAAATTAGAACATAAAGAAATCAAAATGTTGATGTGGCCATAGCTTGAAGACAACACAAAGGCGACACAGTCGATATTAAACTTAGATTTTTAATTCAAAGTTAGATTTCTTGCTGTTAATAGTTGCTTTATCATTTGGGATTCGATTAATTGGTAAGACTGTTTAACAGTTTAGCACACTAGCATCTATACGGAACTGCAAATACATGCTTTGTATCCGCTGAGTTAACTGGGAAGATTTTTAGATATATTTATACGTAACTCAGGCGTGGAAAGTTGCTCAAGTCAAGGTTCCTAAAAACGCTCATCATTAGTAAGATAATGCGCAAAATATAGCGGTATTTTTCAAACTTAATGACCTTTTATTGTACTTTCCTTCTCTTCGTTGACTTAGAGCATTAAAAGCAGTATTTTAGATAGCGGACATTTTATTAGCCATTTTGAATATTAGTATACCAGTAGCAGCCGAGAAGTCGAGTTCATCCCATCCAAGAGCCGTTTGGCCTTCTAACTTGCACTAAACAGCACACAAGTCAAAGAGTTTCAAATGTAGATAAGCTTTTAAAAACACCACAACCATAACCCTTAATCTAACCCTACTAAGGTCCTCAATTTTTTTTAAGCTTTGAAGTTACTAAAACGAAATTTGCAGTACCTGTAATTCAATGATGAACATACTTTTTAATGTTGATTGAATGACGTCATCAACTTTGATTTATACAAATTCAGCATGGGAATTAAAGTTTGAATAGAAAACGGAATTTTTTGGCAAAATTTGTTCTACTTTTTCTACTTTATTCTTTAGTATTTTCCTGTTTGGGGCTTTAAATACATGTTTTCAAGTAAATCTGCTGCAATTTTGCTGAAAATTAAACTTTTGAAAAATCCAAGAAGGGGGCCAGGACTAGGCGTATATTTTGTGACACGACAGTTGCCATGGCAACATTTCTTAATTAAAACATGATTTACGTTATGAAAAAACAAGTTTTCCCCAAAGCTGCTTTCATACAAAATGGCCAACTTTTATCTGTAACCATGAAGAGGCATCCGATTAAGCGCCCTTCCCCTCCCCCCACACCCCGAATTGTTTTGCTAGTAAAAATAGCTTATCCGTTCTGGGGTTAAAATGGTGGAGGGTTGATTGAACTAGTAGGGGACACCTAGTCCTTTTCTTTGATACCCGAGTCAGGCAAATTTTCAAGTCAATAAATACCTAGATAAATATTTTTCCCTGCAGCTTGGGACTGTCAATATGAGCCCATTGGTTTGGCACGTGAGGATGTTGTAGCCGATGTTTGGTTCTCGGCAACTTCTGAAAACGTTTACGAAGCCAAAGAAGCCCGGATGCACCGTCGTGGCTGGACAACAACAGACAGTCCTTCCACTCTGAAGATCAAGCTTTACAATCCATATTTTGTCTGTGCTATCGGCACTCGAGGTAGCCGTTATGACAAAACCAGTTGGGTCAGATCTTACGATGCGGATTTCTACTCGGACTCGGATTGCACGCAGAAAGTGGGGGTTAGTAACAAGAAAGAATAGAAAATGGGTGGTCGTGTACAAAGGTTGTCAGAAATAGATCACACATTTCTGGCTATAAAAACAATGCTTCTTTTGCCAAATTTATTGCGTTCCTATAAGAGTTACTGAAAATGTTAGCACTTTTCGTGGATAATTATCCTGTAAATATTAAACTATTGTTTGGAAAAAAATACTGCAAATCTAAAGGCTGGTTCACACTAGCGAAGCAACGACGCAAGCGCAAGCGCAAGCATCTCATCCATGAAAATGTTCTTTTATGTACATCACATTAGTCACAGTTCAATATCAGCAGAATAAATTAATGTTTTCATGGATGAGATGCTTGCGCTTGCATCTGCGTCGTTGCGTCGCTAGTGTGAACCAGTCTTAATTATATAAAAAATCACTTTTTATGCTCTCTGGCTTGGAGCAAAAAGGGGACGTTTTATAAGAAGTGATAAAACAAAACCAACCTATTTTGACGTAGTGTTGTTCGTTAAAGGCCCGCACTCGCGTACCATCGCACATATCTAATCAATCTCAACTAAATCCTTTCCAGAGCCAAATGGTTAATAAGACCGGTGTTTATCTACGGTTTCCGTAGTGGTAAGGGGATCAGAGTCCGTGGTTTCCTCTGGAAGCGACACTAATCTATCGCTTTTACTCATTTATACAACTGTGTTAACTAGAAAAAGTCGAGTGAAGTGTCTTGCTGAAGGACACAACACAGCAGTCTGGCCGGAGTTGGAACCTACGACCTTAACCTTCAGGTTACGAGTCAGACACGCTAACCATTCGGCCGATACCACTGCACCGCTGACAATCTGATACGGGCTAACAATTATTAGTCAACTATTATGTAACTTCTGGTCGCATCTTCAGTTAAACCAAAGACTTTTTGATAATGTTTGATGTTTTTTTTCGCACTATTCAAATATAGTTTGTCACGATTTGGAGTAAGAACATTTTATCACTTTTAAATTCCCTGCGAAAAAAAAAAAACCCGCTCACCTTAAGTGTTTTAAGTTCGCTATTTTCCCTTGCACATTACAAGTTTTTAAATGCCAAACATTGTTGTCTTTGAGTTATATCAAATATAAAGTTCTTTAAAACACTACACAATGCATGCTTCAGATTTGAATTGTTCCAAGAGTCATGTTGTGAAATTATTAAAGATTATTTAAAATTATATCATAGACTATCTGTATATCATTTATATAGAGAGAGCGTTTTTATAGCGGACAAGGTGAGTTATCTAAACCTGGTATAGGGGATAATTTTACTAAGTAGATGTTGCAATTTCTACAACACTTTATATAAGCATCTATATTTTGCGCTGAGGCGGAGCATTTTTAAAAGTTTCTTAGTGTCTTTGCCTCGAATATTTTTAAAATGGTCTCGATAGTTTTTTGGAATTCACAATGTGTCTGTTCCAAACATCAACTCGTTTCATACATGTAAACAATAGTGTTGATATCTTCTATTTACCAAAATCAAATGTGAAACTGCGCCGTTCTCTCGCGGTATTCATATGTTTGAGAAGAACTTCTCCATTTCAGTTTTATATTCATAGAAATTAACGTTCCCTTTTTTGTCTCAACCTCTTCTTAGTGTATATTTATATCAGTTTGACTTTGTTTTAGCTTCAATGTTCTTTCAAACAAGGTTTTTACACGTTATTAAGATTTGGTAGGTACTACGGAAATTTACTACAATAAACAGTAGAAATCACTCATTTACTACAGTTAACAGTCAAGTTTTCTTTAAGATAAGTGATATCATAATATTTTTATACTAGTAAAAATACTTTATGTAAGATTTTCTTTGTTCTAGAAAACTTTTTCGCTAAACGGAAATTCGAACAACGATGAAATTGTTGTACGCTCTCTGGACGTGCGACCTTTAGCGAGGTGTGTGAAGATTACAGCGACCTCAAGCCAGGGTAAAACTGCAATGAGGGTTGAGCTTTATGGAGTTAAGAAAGGTACAACAGCTTAGGCTCATTTTAGTTACAAGTTCATACGAAACAATTGGCCATATAAGAAAGGGTGGCGACTGGTTTATTTTACCCATAACTCCCAGCGCACAAAAAACCTGAGAACGCTCATAAAAACGCACAGAAAGGATCTCAAAACTTCAAACCTAGCAATACACAATGTTGTTAGCGCATGGTCAAGTTTCCAAAACCAATTGTCTTCCATGTGCAGCTATTCACTGAATTAGGTTCGCAAGGCATTGTGGTCAAATGTACAGCCGCCATCTTTTCTTAAGTTGAGTACACGGAGAGTTAGTGTTTCTGGGAAACGAATGAAAAAGAGGAGACGCGGCAGGGGAATGGGCTTGAAGAGTCACCGAGGAAGACTTGTTGTACACGGTAATAGTCACTATTACGGCCGAAAGGGAAAATACGAATAAACAAGTCTCAACACCAATTTTATTTGTTCTTCATTTATGGTCAAAGTTAAGGACAAGATAAGGTAAAAAATTGTCACAATCTACTTAAAACATAAATACACAGCTGCTAGTTTATAGCGACTTGATTCCGCAATGGGAACAACAATTGGCCGCGGTCGAGGACTCACAACAACAACATGGACAGAATATTGACTGCGGGATTAACTGTATATGTGCAAAGACAACTTTTAAAAATTGAAAATGTACTCAAAAAGAGCCAATCTATGGTAAATAAGAGATGTATCAGTGAGATCTATTTTTGAATACTGAAGAGATTTGTATTAATTCATTGACTTGGTATCTTTATAAACAAGTGTATAAATCAATATGAGCGCGAAACCTGGATGCGAGAAGCGTCGAAGAGAGATACATATATTTTAAAGTTTATCATAAAAGTGTGAGTCGAAACACTCAGCTACCTACAGTAACTGAAATGCATTTAGGTTGAAAGATTTAAAAATCTCCTTTGCAAATCTCCTTTGCCGTAAGCGGCTTAGATCTGAACTAAGTTTCAGATATCAAACTCAATTTGTTATTTTTTGGAAAAAAAAAATTAAAACATGAAATTTATAAATACATATTTCGTAATATTTCATACTCGCACTCATGATGCATAGGGACTGACCGTTTGAAAATGTGGTGGTGGTGGTGGTG
>JANSTQ010144595.1:0-12448 GCA_026167885.1 Bergia puertoricense
AGTACAAGGTGAATTAAGTATGTTCATGGCATGGGAATAACTGATATCAGTACAAGGTGTATTAAGTATGTTCATTATGGGGTGTTAGCCGATATCAGTACAAGGTGAATTAAGTATGTTCATGGTATGGGAATAACTGATATCAGTACAAGGTGTATTAAGTATGTTCATTATTGGGTGTTAGCCGATATCAGAACAAGGTAAATTAAGTATGTTCATGGCATGGGAATAACTGACATCTGCCTTGTGCTGATATCAGTTACCCTGATCACTGAAGACCTTTATCATTAGAAGTATTAATAAGTAATTATACATTAATGTTAGATCTTTTTCCACAGTACTTTATGAAAGTTGTTGATTTTAAGTTATTTTTAACTATTAATTAGCATTTTAAAAATCATTACATTATACAGTCATTATAGGGTCATCCTCGGGAAATGTCAGGTGACCGTTATATACAGGTTTCCTTTAAATTCTACTGGAAATTAATGAATAACGTTTTTATGTGAAAATAATCACTCTATTTACATTTTATTGACAATAACAATTAACAGCAACACAACAAATATGAGAAAAGGCCACTAAAACGTCCGTGGTGTACTTTGCTTTCCTTGTACAAAAGGAGGAGGCAACATCGGTCTCTGTAAATACATTTTTGAAGGTGACAATTTCTCCTGTGAGTGGCTGCATCGGTGGCTAACAGAAGAGAAATTTGACGCCGAGCGCTATCATAGTCAACAAAACAACAACTGTTAACTTGACAAGTGCAGGGATCTACACAGATTTCGAATGTGAATACAGTCTGGTACAGCAAATACGGTTGTTAGAAGACAGAAACTACAGTTGTTTGAAAGCGATAAGATCAGCACTTTTCTTGCTACTCTGTCGAAAGCATATGTCGGACGCCAGCAATGACATGTAGCTGTGTTAAGTATAATATTTGTATTTGAGTTGGACTCCTGCCCTGGCAGCCACAATGTAATGAGCTGTTGGATAAAGCTTGTTATGATTCGCTTATGGTTTGATCGTAATCTAATTTGGTGACCGTTATATACAGGTAAAACATAATGAAATTAGCATTTGGGAAGTGTAAAGGGTGACCGCTACATGTATACACAGGTCAACTTTACAAAAAATATAAGGCAAAATTTTTGGGAAGTTGTCCAGTGACCATAATATACAGGGTGACCACTATATACAGGGCCATTATACATGTATACAGGTTTGACTGTAGATACTTATATTATTATTATTATATTATCATTATTGTAAGAGCAATAAGATTTTGTGGAATGCTCCTAAAACATGTTAAAACATTAATAATATTATCATTACTAACTTAAGTACAGTGGTAGTTAATAGTCTTTGTACTGATATCAGCTACCGCTCAGCCATGAACACTGACTGGCACCACTCAACCACCCAGTTACACATCATTGTCACTAGTTCCATGTTCTGTTTGCCTCGTACACCAAGTTGGTGATCGGCACCCTCCACCCAGTGCATTGTCCAATCAGAACCCATCTTGTTCAATACTGACTCCATCAAGTCCATTCGGCACAGATTGTCCTTGGTGCCACTAATAAACAGAGCTGGAATTCCAAGATGAAGCACTGATGATAAACGTAACTCAGATGTACGCCTTGGAGGGTGTAGGGGGTATGATAAACACACCACTCCGTACACAAAGTCTGTAGTGAAATTACTATTTGAAGCTATTTCAGCAGCAACTCGTGCCCCCATGGATCGCCCTAAAACAAGTGAAATTACAGCTGAATGAGTATTGTACTTAAGGACCCTACTGCCCACTACATGTAATAATTTATTAAGTTAGAGCACTATTTATACCTTGTGTTTATATTAGAACATTCAGTTTTGATCAATCTGCAATAAGGCTAATTATAAGTCTCTGGTTTTTGCCATGTAGAGTGCGTTACACTAGATGCAGAATAAAAAGTTTACCTTGTACTGGAAATAATTATTGTATAACAAGAACTGTTTAATGTTTATAACTGCAAATAATGTGGAAAACCTTCAAGTTTAAATTGCCACTCAAGGTCCTTGAATTTGTTGGAAAAGGTCTTTGAAAGTCCTTAAAAAGTCCTTGAATTTCATGTTCATTTAGGTGTAGGAACCCTGAATTTAGTAACTGAAGAAAATTAACAACCAAATTATTTAAATTGGGCATTTGTTAAGTCAGCTACTACTGAATCAGGCATTATATTTTTAAATTAAAAATTAAAATTAGTTATAAAAAAGTTTACACCAGTTTGTTTGGAGTTTTCTCAGTACAGGTGAAATCCAGCATCACTCTGTTTATGCTTTAATAAAAGTTAAGGTCTCTTTCATGGCTTTGCGTACGCTCAAAGTTTACCAACAAGAAAACCTTTTTCAATCTAAAATAACAGTAAACTGTCACGGTTCAGGTACTAATCTAAGTTTTCAAGAATGGTATGGAGGGTCTGTTTTAGGCGAAGATTAAGTTGGAGTGTACCACTATTCACCTCCACCGAAGTGGAGGTGAATAGTGGTAGATATTTACCGATCTGTGAAGTGGTGAGGTAAATATCCACCACTTTCACTGACACTGAGGTGAATAATTGTTTTAGTACATGTACATGTATATACCACACAAGCTGAATAACTAGCAGACCAAAAAACAAAATGAAATTTTAAAAAAACAAAAACAGAAAGCCATTTTGTTTCTCTTCGGCTGCTCGGAGGTGATTAGTACTTTGCTAATCACCTCCAAGTTAACCAATCAGAACATGCGAAAAGCACTATTCACTTGTGTGGTATATACTAAAGGTTATTATTATGACTGTAACTGTCAGTTCTTATGTTCCAGACCAGAACACAAAGTAACATTTTCAGTTTAAAATGCATGAAACCTTAACAAAAGTGATTGATCACTGTCTTTTTAGTCAATTAAAATGTTTTCTCTTAAAATTCATTGGATAAATACCATAAAAATGTAACTTCTGGAAAAAAGCAAGTCCAGTGATTCAGCCATGAAAGATTTCCTTTCATCATATTTTTAGGTTTTTTTCAGTACATATAAAGTTCTGCCAAACTAATAGTCATTTAACTCAATCAAAAGATTCATTCCAAATTATATCTGATTGCACATTAGTCCAAATGTTATATTTGATTGATTGAAAGTGGGTGATTTTATAATTGCTATAATTTATAAATTAAAATGCCTCTAAACAGTTGACAGAATAGAAATAAATTAAAGTATATAAAAAATACAATCATTTTAAGGTGGCTCATACAGTACATATGGCCCTTGAAACTACAGACCAGTTTATTCATGTCATGATTGTTCAACAAAATTTGTTGTTGACTGATGTTAAAGTAACTCTTATATTTAAAACCAACCATTATGTTGTTAGTGCAATTTTGGTTTCCATGGCAACCCTATACTGCCTCAAAAGGACCCCATTTCTAGCATTCAAGAGTATATTACACAAAAACTGACCTGATGACCCCCCTTTTTTTCAAGAAAATCATTTGTTATATAATGAAGGTGTTTCATGCAAAGTTAGAAAAAATTGTACTCAATCAGGTGCATCTGTTTAGCAAAATATGTTCAACCTCATGTGGAGTATTTGAAAATCTTTTTTGACTTGGGGGTGGGGAGTTTTAACTACAGTACAGTCTGGAGGTAATGTAAGGTGACTCGCGAGGTCGAGTCAGCGAGGCAGCGAGGAACTCGTCAGGCATTCTCTTAATGAGATAGCCGTTCTTGAAATGACTCGCTTGGACTCGAAACACGTTGCCTCGCAGGACAATCGAGGCAAGAAAACTATAAATCTTGAAACTCAATTATTCAAAAAATAATACAAACACCCAGTTGCCCAGGGGAGGGGGAGATGTTGAAGTTTTGATTTAATTGTACACATTCAAGCATATTCTGTGATCAGTAACTGCACATTTAAATTGACATTGTTTAATGTTGCCCAATAGTGTATTTATAAGTTAAGTAACAACAAACTAGTTTTAATTATTTCTTTTTCTGAACAAGTTGCAATGGAGAAGACAAACTGGAATATTCAGGGACAAGAGGAGGGGACAAGTACATATATTTATGAGGAAGACTAAGTCAAAGTTGTTTACTGATCATGAGTATACAGTATTTCAACAAAGTGAACAGGTTTAGCTTGTACATGTACTTGTTTATTGAACATCATAAATATTTGTATTAATTAATATTAATCATTATGGGAAATTAAGAGGTTACTATTAATCATATGAATTTCTAAGCCATTCTTATGAATTCTAAATAGTATGGCCACCAGTTGGCTCAGGGATTAACCAGTGTTAAGAAATCCTAAGAATTCATAATAATTCTAAAGAAATTTTAATGCTGAACATTCCACCTGATGTTCTTTTTAGTTCTTGGAATTCTTAAGATTTTGCAAGATTCTTCATCCCAGTTAGAGCAAAATTGTGAACATTAGTTTCACATCTTCAGTCCTAAGAATTCCCAAGAACTCCAGGGAATAACGTCTTAAGAATTCTTAAGGGAAATCCTAAGAGTCTTAAGATTTCTCTCATTATTTCACAGGGGTGGAGTGAGTGGAGTTTTTTCTGGAACATTACTGTAACAATAATTTATATTACTTAACAGTACATTGTACCTCCAATGATGCACATTTTGATGCTAAAGTCTTCATGGTTCCTCAGGAATTCCTTATAAACACAAAATGAAATTAATATTAGAAAAAAAGGGATTTTATGTAATCAAGTTCTTCCCAAGTTTATCAGAAGGTGAAAGGACTGAAAGCACATAACATGACAGGTTAAGAGTTATGTTTTGCTTTTCTTGAAGTACATACAGGTAAAAGAGTTTTAAAAATTTGAAGAGAAAAGATTATATTTTGCTGCAATTTGTTTAATAATTAAAAGTTATTCCAATTTCAATAGCAAGTCAGTTTATTTAGTATATAATTATGTAAACAAAATTTAGTATGTAAATATAGTTGTACAACTTAGCAAGCCATATAAGTGTATATGTAGAATTATTGTTTATCCAGAGTGTTGTCACATTTTGTGTAAATACTGATCAATTAGCAATAAAGAGAAGGTGGTGGGTTCATCCCCAGGTGGGGGGATACCCCTATAGTAGGAGGTTGGGGGTGCTCATATTTTTTAGGGGTTGAAATTGGCAACTCAGTATTTTTATGGGTTTGCTTAGGCAAGAGCAGAGTGTTAAAAAGTCTGGAATTTTTTAGGGGTAATCTAGGCACTAATCAGGATCCTGGCCTATTTTCCCGGACTTGGTCTTGAATCAATCCATCAAGCGAACAAAGTCAAAAAGACCCTCCCCTCCCCTGTTTATCCACAATAGCTTCCCACCGGTTTCCAAGCACAAGATTAACCCAGATGTGCAGGTATTTCATGAAATTTGATTTTTTGGGCCTGGGAAAATTTCTATGGAGTTCTGTTGTGCACAGCTGTTCCAAAGCAGGTTCCAAAGTCATTGTTTTGTCCCCTCTTTATTTGTATGTATTGATGGGGTTTCTGTGAAATCTTTTAAAATAGCCAAGGCCACAAGTGGCCCTGGCCAGGGTGGTGTCAATGGAGCCACTGCATGATACTCTGATCGAATTTTACAGTCTTTTGAGAGATGGAGGAGCATTTTGGATCTTGTATTTCAACTGATAGATCATATCTAATATATGGTATATGTTCCAGTATTTCTTAGGGTATTTTGAGTCAATAGGAGGTATTTTTTGGGGGTAGCAAACTATTTAGGTAAGGTATTTTTTAGGGTATTTTTGTCCAATCTTCTGATGAGCACCCCCGACATCTGACCCAGGGAGTACATGTACCCTCCCCAGTTCATGAAGTGAGTGAGTGAGTGAGCTGTTACTGAATTTAGCACAATGTTAAAGCTCCTTAAGGAGTCTAGGTGGCAATAAACTTAATCTTTCTTTCTAAATTTAATTTTGTTTAACATATTACAAATGTGAATACACACATAACAATTGACATAAGAATAAAACTGATCTTTTGTGTCATTATGTCTACATCGTAATATGACAACACAATAAAGGGTGAATGTATCTTGACATAACGACATAACAATCAGCCAACCATGGGAGCTAAAAATGAAGTTGTCTGGACCTGGTTCACTGGTTTACCTGATCTATAAACATGGTGGCTTGTTTAAACGATTTTCCTTACACCGTTACGGTTAAGTTTATGCTAGTGGCAATAAGCAGCACATTATTCTTATTTCATCATCTTTATGTCGTTGTCATTATGTCAATCGAGTGCACCAGGCTTTGAGGCCATTTCAAGTGTATCAAACATGTCAGCCAAACATCATCTTTACACTGCTGGATGCATCATGTTTGACTCCTTTGAATAATATGTTCAAACATGATGGACTTGTTGGATCTTGATGGATGATGTTGGAGGAAGTTTGATTTGGTTCAAACTTTTTGTAAAAAATTGTCCAACATTTTGGTTCGCAGGTTTAAAACATGACATAAGGCAATGCTTCATGCAACATGTTGGATGGCATTGGATTCCTTTGAACACTCGCACCCAACATGGTCCATAGCTGTCCAACAACATGTTGGATGGCATTGGATTCCTTTGAACACTCGCACCCAACATGGTCCATAGCTGTCCAACAACATATAAAAAATAATCGTGTCTGCCACAAAAAAACAAAAAAAAACTTCTTATCTCAAAATAATGCAAGTGCATAAAAACAAATTACACTGTGAGGTAATACAAACAATGACACACTTCAGTTTTAGTCTCCATTTACAGATGTAATTGGTTCTAGGCATGGGAAATAATTTATCAGTTCCATCATTTTGCCTAAACAGAAACGACACTGTACCAAAAATGGTCGTTATCATGCTGTCTGCAGACCTGTGCACAATTAATAACAAAAATTGAGTGGGTACGAATGGAGATATTCTTCTACCTTTAAGATGCTGATATCAATCATTACCTTCCCTTAGGCCCACCTCTTTTGCCCCCCCTCTTCCCTCCTTATAATAACTTAGGAGAATTTTAGAAAAAGTTTCCCCCTTAATAACAAAAAGGCCTATGGCAACATTAATGGATCCATCAAAAAGTCATAATGCTTTTCTCTTGAACCTGCCTGTCATTCAAAATCATTCCCTATACTGTAAGTAGTTCTGTTCTTTATTTTAAAAATTACAATTTCCTCAAGTCTGGTTGGCTCATTCAACCCTCTGTCATTCATTAATCTACCAGCAAAATCATTAAGTGGGCACTGTCAGATTACAAGAGCCAGTAATTGGTTAACTTTAAATCAGACAGTTGAATGAACCAATCACAACCCGAGTTACTGGCTCTCTGACCAATCACAACAAGAAAATAAAGATCAGCAAGAACTCAGAGGAGGGTGACCATTCCTCACATCAATTGAAAAAACAACCAATGAATCACAACGAGGCAAAATTGAAGCATATTTTTGATAAAATTTTTCAGAGCCTTTCGAAACAAAAGAACTAAAACGTAGTTTCAAAAATAAACATTTGCTTAAACTTCTACTTTTACAATTCAAAAGGTAAACTAGATAGCTGGAGAACTACATGAGAAGTTTTACAGCAAGATGAGCAGAATTTGTCTTTGTTTATAGCTTGTGAAAATGCACTTTATTTTTCCTGATATAATTTTTTTTTATTTGTATGCCGAGTCAATGGCAAATCTTTCAGCCATCATATTTCGAAATGAAGTTAATCTAGACCAAAAATTCTTTGATACACTGCGAGTTTATTTCATATGTAATTGAAATGTCTGGTCGCACCTGGTCACACCTCTTACCATTTTCTGACTTTTTTTGCATGTCGACTTTGTTGTGATTGTGACAAAAAAAATTATTGTAAACTCTGACAATGAATAGGTCAATTTTGACTTTCCCAATATATTTGAAGTAATGAAATTACATGTACGCGTTTTTCATTCCCTGCTGCAAGCACGAGGCAAGTTTTACTGGCACGAATCATGCTGACATCAGTTTGGGAACGGATTTGTTGAATGATGAATACTTTTTAATCAAATGATCTACGTACTGACCACGCGCGGGTCACTTATAACATTCCTGCAGTCTCAAGCAGTTGTTTAATTAGCAGTTTATCTAAATCCAGTTAATTCTGCCTAAACAGCACTCACCACCGCTGAAGCGAAACATCTTGCCCTGTATTGAAAGTTTGGCGTCTTGCAAGTAAATCTTAAGCACAGAATACCAGTGTCGGCCAGACACGAGGCGAGTTTGTCGAGATGCGTATAGTGCATGTCGGCTCCCGCGCCATGAGTCAATATAACAGCGTAACCAGCCCAAGAGCTCGCCTTGGGGACATTAATAATCCCATCCAACTCCCGATCCTCAACAGGAATGCTGACATTGATAATCTGAAATTAAAAAGATGATTTTTCTTTAACAGGTGACTTCGTTTTCGCTTCAAGTTTCCTCTGCTTTTCACTAACCTTGGCCGCCATTTTGTATCTAGCAACTGACTGTAAATACTATTTGTGTCAACATTGCATTGACCAATGAGAGATCGCCCCACATTCCGAACGAACCACGTGCCCCCGAAGTCTCCTGGCCTTTGCGGACCGTGTCCAACCTCATCTGGCCTGCGTGCTTCCGGAAAAAAACGAAGAATAGTAATTCATGCAGGTTTAGTTCATTTGCTCTCGCAGGCTAGAAGTCTCCTTCCAATTGGAAGCTACGATGTGTCACTCAGGTTTCCGTTTGTTTACTTTGGGTGAATTGGTCTTGAAAATGGGACAGAAGATGAGTGAAATTATGGTGCTCAAAGAACCCAGCCAATCAGAAGGTGCGTTATATCTACTTCGTAAAAGAAGAAAATTTTGCGGGAATTAATTTTTTGCGGTTTTTGCGGATTTTTGGCCAAATCGCAAAAATAAATTCCCGACAGTTTGCGTGACAAGAAACTTGTGAACAATATTTCAGTAAATTTTGCCGGTAACTCTCTATTTATAGCTGTACTTTTCGTTCCAAATGTAAGGGAATCTGTCTAAACATTTTCCTCTTGCCATTGTATTTATCAAGATTGATGTTTCGTTTTTGGTGGCTCTCGCGAAATCTTGTGTGATTTAGGTGTCAGAATAAGAGCCTTTAATATTTCGCTTTCTGCACAAGACATAAACTCGGACTTCCCTTGATACGAATCTTGCGAGTATTTTCAGGCTCCTTTGTGTTTGTCTTCCAATCCTGTACACTGTAATCATATATCTTCATATATCTTCATCAACGATTCCCATATCATCTAGGACTTTTTAATGGTTAACGTTGCCTTGCAATGTTCGTTCTTCCGTTCAAGTTTTTGGTTGAAAGTCAGGCTTTCTCTTATTATATACTGCTTAGAGAGATTTTCCTTCTCTTGCTGTAGTTCCTTCGTTAGAGTTTTGACCTCATCCTGAATTCCAAGTGTGTTTTTTGGGTTTGTCTCATCTCTCGACCTGTTCAGCTTTGGACTTTTCCAGGAGATTTTCCACTTCAGCTTGGATGAAATCCGTGGTTTTTCGAGGTCTCCTAACACCATTTTACTCACTGCTATTTCTAACTTGATTTTATATCTGAAAGTCAAAATCTTCATGTAACTGAGCGAAACCAATGTTAATTTTTTGTGTTAACAACTCCACAGTAGTTGTCCCCAGGCTTCATCTTTTTCCGTATGGTCTCAGTTATTAATTCTTTCAAGTACTGCGGGCTTTGTTTTAGCTTGTAGAGAGAGATGGAGAGAGACGTTTTCTATTGCTTTTGATGATCTTGTGAGACTATGACAGCTTGAACTGGTTTATTATCCAACGGGTTTTGTCTGATACTTTAGACTTCATCAGGGATTTAGGGTTTATTAAAACATGATCAACATTAATGATCTAACATATTACAAACTCGGAAGGGCATGTCACATCAGACCGGGATTGCGGTGATTTAAAATAAAGACCACGTCAGTTAGATAATGAAAATAGTTACATTCGTGGTTGATAAACGTTTGCCCATCCTCGAAAATTATTTAATAATAATAATAATAAAAACAACAATAATAATAATACCTTTTAGAATACTCCCCTCAAGGCTTTTCAGTGTCGAATTACAAAAACATCTAAAACTATCGACGTTAAAACTGTTAAAAATACTGATACTACACCAATTAAAAAGTATATATTTATATAATTAAAAACTCATGCATTAGTAGGGCCTGGAGATTCTTTTGAAAGTTGTTTACACAGATTAACTAGTGTTTTAGTAGATTTGTAGCTAATAATGCTTTTTTTTCTGTAACTCAGGGAGGATGAACCCGTCCTAACAGATGGAAACGGATGTTTTGAAAGATATGATCAAATCTTTCAGAAAAATGATTTTAGCTGATTCGATAAAAAAAAAAATTGTCCCTCGAAAAATATGCTGCAGTTATGAAAAATATTAGAAGAAAAATGAAACAGAGACGGAGACTTGGAAGGTTTATTACTCTTTAAGTTGCAGACTACAATAGACACATTGTACCCTGAGGGCGCTATCTAGGCTATTGTTTGAATCGCTAGAAATATAAAGCCTTAAAGGGAACCGAGTAACCGTTGTTTTTGTTTACCAAACAGCTTGAATATATCCATACTTCTTTCTGAAGTTGCAGCCAGGTGCAATGGAAAACGTAATTTATGTTAGTTAGCAACAAGCTGGCAACACATCACACCTATTGTTTGGGATAACGGCAGTGTCGCATATCGATTGAACGTGAAACTATCAAAACGTCCTCCATCCGATGAACACTTGAAGGTTTTATTATGGAAAACGAACTAACTTGCCCGATTTGCTTGGAGTTGTTCCAAAGACCCGTTGTTCTGCCCTGTTCACACAATCTCTGTACGAAGTGCGCGAAACGAATATTGGAACCTCACGGATCTCCGAAGGCATGGGCCAAGTGGGTCGCGGACAGTAAGGAAACAAGTTTTAAGTCACATCTAGAACCTAATGTAAAGTGCCCCGCCTGCAGGCAGAAAATCCCAGTTGATCCTCGCGGAGTGGAAGCACTTCCGAGAAATAGAATTTTAGAAAATGTAATTGAAAAATTTAAGGAGGAACGCCAGGTGCCAGGTATTGTTCAGTTTGTTTTGAGTTTTTCTTTTAATGAATAATAAAACTGCCGAAAGCATTTGAATAATATACGTTTTGTAACAACCTGACATTAGAAGTTTCTGATCGCAAAAGATTTGTGTTCAAAGGGAAAGAAGTATATATAGCCTGACGATATTAATAATCGAAATGTTTAACTTGATATTTTTATATTAGTTAACATTCATGATTTTAACTGCAACAATTTTTTCGTGTAAATACTCTCTCCTAATTTTAGCAGCTGCTGTGAGGTTAATAAATAATTAAGTAACGGCCACAATAGCGCGATTTGAGTTTATAGTCATTACTTTGTGTAGTTTATTGTGCACAAAACACATTTGCGTTTCCTGATTTAGGAAAAAATAGTTTAATAGAAGAACAAATTACAAAAACTATCTCAGAACTGTCAAAACACTTTCCTGTTGTCCCCCAGTTGTGAACTATCTTTCGTCCCGATGCAAAAATGCGTTTGATTTGTTTGTCAAAAACCGTTTGTTCAATTTTTACTTATAAATTTAAAATATAGCATTTAAATTACAGAAAACTGGCCGCTAACCCGTGGCACTGACAAAGGCAGAAAATTTAAGTTGTGACGACCCTCGATATTGTCGGAATGGTTAAGGGTGCATTCGATTGACTGTATTCCGGAATAGGAACATTTAAATCAAAAACTTCCATCGTTTCACTCGACCAGTATGCTTTTGATACATTTTTTGATTGTTAACTACTTGGAGACAGTATTTAGAAATCCTCCCGCATGTTTTCTTATACCGTAATACGGTCTATCGAATGCGCCCTTGGCAACATGTAGGAACCCTCTGGGGGTCGCTACTTTCGGGAAGTCGTTACTCTTCGTCAATTTAACTCGCGGGGGCAAAATATAAATTGAGTCCGAACACTTTTTTAACTAGCCAATTTCCTATTAGTTATTTATTTTCACATTTATCTTTTCTCAAACGCAGAATCTGTCAATTCAATTTCTTTTTGTAAAGTCGGTTCTGACTACCTTCTGTTTGCAGACGAATGCAGTGATGAGTATCTTGCCATATTCATATGACGTCATAGGTTTTTTTCACTGAAAAAAACGCTTGGTATTTGTAGTTCTGATTGAAATTTAAGTTAGTGATCCCTGGACTTCAATCATTCTTCTGACAATCTCAAACAATTTAGCTACTATTTTGCCGGCTCCGTTTAAGTCTGTGCCGTTGTAATACTCAATATATTGACCTTGTACCGAGAAGTGGTCTGGTGCGCTTAGAATTCTCGTACAAGTCAACAGAAACATAGGCCCTCGGGAGAGAATACCCTCACATT
>JANSTQ010144617.1:0-12447 GCA_026167885.1 Bergia puertoricense
TTCAGGAAGTGCATACGATGCTCATACTGAACCAATATTTAAGCAACTGAAAATTCTGAAATTCTATGATATTTTTCGATTTCAAGCGGGAAAGCTCATGTTCTTGTTCAAGAAAGGACTTCTGCCTACAGTTTTCAGTGATATCTTTTTGCCTAGAAGCCAAATTCATCCATGCAATACGAGAAAATCCAATGCTTTTTACACATTCTCTTGCCGAACAAATCTTAGGCAATTTGCAATACGTTTTCAAGGACCTAAAATGTTTAATTCTTTGAATTCAGAAATTCGGAATGTTGCTAATATTTCTCTCTTTAAGTCTAAATTAAGCCGGATCGTTTCTTCTGAATTGATTATCTGAGCTGCTTTGCACCTTGCTGTTGCACTGTCCCTGTGTTTGTTTGCTTCAGTGTGCTTGCTCTGCTTATATTTTTAAAAAAAAATAATTCAAAACTGTAATGTATCTGTACGTCAATAATATATCTAATTCAAGTTATTGAGGGAGCTATAGTCCAAATAAGCCTTTATGGTTTCCTCCTCGTCTATAGTGTTTTCATATATGTATTTGACTATATCTTTATTTATATATAATACGCCAATTTATTTTAGAATTTATTCATTTATTGTAAAATATGAAGCACAGGCAAATAATAAACTGAAACTGAAACTACTGTTGCCGCAATCTCTGTATGCAATACTTCATAAGGTAATATATAGAAATGTTCATTTATATCATGATCAAATCAAGTAATCAGCAAGATCATATTTTACAATTTCCACAGCTGTAATTTTATAGTTTGCTTTAAAAATTAGTCATTTTTGTAATAATTCTGTAAATCGTAAGCTTAAAGAGCATTTGAAAGTCTAGGCCTGCTTCAGCCTAAAGTAGGATAAACAACGTGACGTTTATTTATACGAGTTTTATTGAAACCTTAAATCTTTACTGCAAGTCCTACGTTCAAAATGAATTAAAGAAGTTTAAAGAGTTTATTTCGTATAAATGTTAAATAATTTCCGACAAATTAAGGTGACTGCACCCTTCTGCACAGTTTGTTTTAGTAAACGAGCATTTGCTGTCAAATGTAACGGCTTCAGTGAAATTCAACTGAAGTACGAAGTCTAACACAGGTTTTGGATTATAGCACTGATCCATGTATGCTGCTCTCCTTCGTAGTTATCATTCTAAACTAAAGCAAGATATTTTAAAAATCATGACGGGAAAATCGTAACTTTACAATGAATATTGCGAAAAGGTGACACAAAACAGATTGTTCTCTGAAGAGTCCAGCGTAAACTAATGACTATATATTACGGTTTTTCTTTGAAGAGACAAAAGTTCGACCAAACTGTTTTTAGTTGCTATTTGTACCCGTGTCCAAACAATAACGGTAGTCAACGTTACTTTTGGAAATAAGAATTTTCCCCTTTTCCTCAATCGAGACGAACCGTACGGACAAGTCCACAGTGACGGCATAACTGGGCTTTTGAAAAGGGGAAATAATATGCAGTGTGGATCAGGATTTAGACTTTTGAAACAACTCCAGGCTCTCGTAAATCGCGATAAAGCAATTTAAGACATGACAATTCTAGTTATTCTAACTACAGAAAATGGGTTTACTTGCCTTTCTATTTTTTTTTTATGTCCGATTCATCAGAGGTTTTAAACTGTGTCTTTTCCCAATGTTATTGGATTTGTAATTACGTTAACTTTCAACTAATGTACTTTAAGTATCCGCAAGCGCTCAGGTAGCGGATTTGATTGATCACACAAGGACTAGATTAGCGTCAACACAGACGGAGACTGGGTTGCAAAGTTTGAATGACATTGCTGCATCAAATTGACAGCATGCATACAGTAAATTCGATTTCTTTGTTGTTCACAGACTGTTGTGCCTTTTATATTTAAACTAATTTGAGTTTTTTAGTTAGTCTACAAAAAACAAATGTGGGAGTGAAAAAGGTTGAATTGAATTTGCATATTATCTTGCTGAAAAATTAAAATTTAAACAATGCGTGGCAGCCTACTGGCTCATAAGGCCGGTTTGTACCACGGGTTTCTGTAATGTACTGTGGACTAGTGAAAGCTCATGACTTCCCCTGGACGGAACACAAATCCATCGCAGGATAGTTCCCAGCATAAGTTGGTACTCATTCCGCGGAAGAGTTACACTGGGCAGATTCGGCGAGTCGTTAAATTGGCCTATGTTATACAAGCAAGAAGTCCGAAGTGACAATGGTATTATTTCATAAGAACTGAAATCTATTCAGTTAAGACTCAATGAAGAAAAGTAATACTGAAATTCAATTATCTAATCAGAAGTGCGATCGATTAATTTTCATATGTGAGAAAACGTCGTTCGTCCAATCAGCAGCGCGAACGATGAAGTTTCACTAGTGACGAATAAACGTACCAGAATAAGCATCATCACTCGACACAATTCGCGCGGTTTTCTGAAATTTAAAAACATGACCAAAGGAAGATTTTTTATTCTGTTTGTTCAAACGAAGAGCTTATTCTGAAACAAGACCAAAAGACTCACCAAAACACTTTACGGCATGTTCAATCCACCATACCGAAAGAGATGGCGGCCGTACATTTGACCACAATGCCTTGCGAACCTAACTCAGCGAATAGGTGAACATGGAAGACCATTGTTTTGGGAAACTTGTCCATACACTAACAACACTGCGTATGCTAGGTTTGAAGGTTTCAGATCCTTTACGTACGTTTTACGAGCGTTTTCAGGTTTTTTTGCACGCTTGGAGTTATGGGTAAATGTATCAGTCGCCATCTTTATTGTTACGGTCAGTTGCTTCAGTGCTTTCGAAAAATAGCTACACTGCATTATAGTTCATAAATCGTATGCAGTATTTAAGTATTTTTGAAATTTCGATGTGCTGTACACCTATAAAAGATTATATGTAGCTAGAGAGTCCGTGAAAAGGCATAAAACTTATACTCTTTTACAAGAAAATTCAGTCTTAGCTCAATGACCATTTTACTTCTCTACCTTGATAGCTAAAACAGGCAATTGGCTTCGTTAGAGAACTTGTGAATGCATACAGCGATATTCGAAAACGCGCTACAATTTCGGCTGATTTCAAATTCCGATTATTCTCTGCATGGTTTCAACATTTTCTAGCAAGAATTTTAATTTCTTATTATTGTAAGTTGTTCTTTAAATGTATCATTGCCTTTTTGCATATATTAGTTATAATATACTATACTCTATACTTACAAAAAAACTAGTTTATTCTAAATCACAGCAAAATTCAGAAACAGAAACTTACCTAACGAAGTTATTCCACCTGGACAGTCATCTTGAAACTGAAGGAAGGAAAATCCTTGATAGTTCGACGATTTAATGTAATTGCACTTCCTTTAAAATGCTTTTGTGGTTCTAGAAAGACCATGCCCTATTACACATGTCTCTTGAGCTTTTTGTGTTCTACCACAATTGACAGATGCTGTTTGCTTGCGGTTTGCCCGTTTGTCCTGAAAAATAGAATAACTCAATTTTATATCTAAATTTTATCTCTCTTACTTAACTCTGATGTATTAAAATATGATTAACCACAGACACAAACGGACACAATGGTAACTTAATAGGTAGACGAGGACAGGGACGTTAAGCCGTTGGTCTGGTCTCTCATCATCCTAACGGGGGACTTAAAAGAACTCACACACTAATCGATAAGAGTAGGGTTGCGACCCAGTGTTGTGGTCTGTCCTGTCCTGGTCGCAGGGGGCATTTATCCGCAGAATATTGCAAGCAATTTGCGCCTGTAAAATGCAGTCATGTTTTCAAGTCCCCCAACAACATTGTAAAGCCCCAGCAATTCAGCCTCTGGCTGCAATCAGGGTTAAAGTCGACCACACACTTACGTACTTACTTACGACCCAACTCTTTCTTGTAATGTTGTTGTCAAAAGCCCTTGCGGTTTTCTGACCTTGTACCTTACTACATTATATACTCGGGATAACTTACAATAATGGTAGATTTATTATGATATGAAATTGATCTGTCATTAATTTCTTTTAACGAATTTTTAAAAAAGATGAGCGAAGTGCCCGCGGTTTTTGAGAAAATCTCTTTTGAAAATTTACTAATGAGCGATGTTGTGTGAATGATCAATTCTTTGTTTGTTTATAGGTAGCAATGATTTTAAACTGAACGATTCAAGACATTTTGGAAACAGAAGGTACAAGCTTTTGACTCAAACATGATCAGTTTTGGGAACCGCAAAACGCAATAATTCTATTGGTTAAATTATGTACTACTTATACGGTTATAAATAGAGTTATGAGGTCTTTTTGCGAAATAAATAGAAGAACTGGCTTTTTCATTTTGTGGTAACTAAGAATTTTAAGTGTTATTAGAATCGAAATTAACTGATAGATCTGGCAATCCTAGCAAGGCCATTTAACATAGTCACATATATCTTTTATACTTGGTAGACCCAGGACACCGTTCCAGATGGGAAAAAAGACACTGAGAAGAGATCCACGCATCACATCGTTTTCTTCAAAAAAAGAAATGCAGTTTTGTTCTGGACGGAGCACTAAAACACCCTTTTCATGTCGAATCCACCTACCAAGTTCTATCACAGTCTATCAACTACTTTTTTTTTATCCTTTTATTCACCACAACGCTTCAAAGTTGCAAAATAAGCTCGCAGACCTTTTTTCATTTGTTTCGTTTGTGTTTTTTTGTTTGTTTTGCTATAACGTTGCCCCATCCCCGGGCATTTAACAATTTTGTAAGGTTTTCGATCAAACCCCCACATTTGCATGATACGTGTATTGTTATTTCGCGGCTCTTTAGATATTTACAACAATTAGATTACAGTTATTAATATTCCAGTTTTTCGTGTCTCGAGTGAGACTTACTGTTTGTTATTTATCTATTTATCTAAATAAACATCCATACGACTGACAAAAGACTCAGGACAATAATTAAAATTCCAATTTAACACAATCAGATTGTAATTTCATGCTTTTAAAATTTAGGTGGGCTGTCTTGTGTCGTTGTTGCTATGGAAAGCTTTAAAGTTGTTTGTACATTACCGATGCAATCTCTCTATGCAATACTTTATAGTGCTTCAAGAAGAAATCAGTAAAACCATACTTTATAATTTCTACAGTTTTAACGATATAATAAAGAGCATTTGATAGTCTTAGGCCTTTTTTAGACGTCGTTTATTCATGCGAATTTTAATTAAACCTTAAAACTGTACTTTAACCTATATTCAAAATGAATTACAGAAATTTCAAGAGTTTATTTCGTACAAATTTTAAATAATTTCCGACAAATTAGGGTCATTGGACTTTCACATGCACAGTTTGCTTTAGCGGACCAACATTAGTTATCTAGTTACAAATTCGACTGAAGCAGGACAAGGCCTCGAATTACTTCATCCGTGCATGTAGCTCTCCTTTGTTGTAATTGTTTTAAACTACAAGCCAAAATAAGCTTTAAAATTCAGTTTCATAGATCATTTTATTATATATTACGTGCGCGGAAAACATCTGTACGTCGTCGTTATCACGATTTTTGAACTTCAAAAGTCATAATATCGTTATTGATCAAGTCAATTTTTTGCGAGTTTTGGGTTGGAGTTAAAATTCCAAGCGGAGTTTCTAAAACATTGTGTAAACTTATCTTCTTTTTCAAAAAAGGCAGCAAAACAAGTGTTGTTAACATGTCACTTGGATGGTGCTATACATTAACATAGTGTTACCATTTGAATTTTAAAAATATAAAAGCGTGAAATTTTTTCTTCATCTGAGCAATTTTAAATATAAAAAACAAAAATAATAAATATAATAAATAAATATTTAAAAAATTCAAACTTTGATGGGACAATCCGTAACTTTCAATGAATATAACCAAAAGGTAACACAAAATAGATTGTTGTCTTAATATCCAAAGTCAACTGTTGTTTTCTTTTGAACATACAGAAAACTTTTTCCAAACCATCTCTGTACCCGTAATTCAACGTTAGTCAAAATAAGACAGGGATGACGCAGCTCGTTATGAAAGGGCGAAATAATATGCAGTCTGGTCAAGATTTGACTTTTCAAAGAGCTCGAGGTTCCTGTGGATTGTCATAAAAGCAATTTGGGCATGACAATATTTCTAGGTATTGTAACTACAGAAAAAAGTTTGTACTTGCCTTTCTAAGTTTTTGCGTTCGATTTATCAGAAGCTAAACATTGGATTAGTAATTACGCCAACTTTCAACTAATGCACTTTACGTACCAAAAACTCTGGTAGCAGATTTGGTTGATAATACAACAAATTTGCATCAACACAAATGTAGACTGATTTGCAACGTCTGAGTGACACTGCTTGCTATTAACATTAACAGCTTGCACACAATCAATTTAATTCGTTTGTTATTGACAAATTGCTGCGCTTTTTAGATTACAAAAAAATAAAAACTAAATTAGTCTGCGTAAAAAATGTGGAACTGAAAATGGTTGATTTGAATTTGGATACTATATATTTCTGAAAAATTTAATTTTAAACAATGCATGTTAAGTAAATTTTTTTCCGAGCTAAGAAGTTCACAAGACCAATGGCTATCACCAGTTTCTATAATGTCACTAAAGGGCTCCTTCACGGCTTTGCGCATGCTCAGGGATTTATTGACAAGAAACCTGTTCAAGCTAAAATCTCTCTAAACAGTCCATGTTCAGATACCAATCTACGTTTTTCAAGAGGCAAATGCTATTTTAGAATGCGATTAAGTTGGATTATAATTGCCACTGTTTATGTTCCTGGCCGGAACACAATGTAATAAGGTACTGTGCACTAATTATCAGGACGGGGGAGGGCTGAAAAACCAGAGAAGAGAGAGAGAGGAGGGGGCGGCATTATGTAAAATTGGTGTAAAGATAGGGGGCTCAAAGTAAATAATTCATTTTATAGGAGGGAGGTCTTAATTGTTTTGAGTTTTATTATGAGTTTTATTTGAAATGTATGTGGTCTTTGATATAACATGAAACTAAACTTTACCAATAAATATAAACATAAATATATCAAATGTCAACATATAAACATGTATAAAAATACCAAATCCTCAAAAAGATATATCTAATCCTCAGTGTAGCTCAATATTACAATCAGTTTAAATCGATCATTTAGTTTGACTGGTCTTTGATGCAAAAGCCCCAAACTAGCTCTTCAGCTTCCCCTGTGAAACAACGGGAATGGAATAGATCACGTAAACAAGCCTTGTCCGTTTTTGATGTAAACAAAGATAACTTTTCCTCGTCAATTGACTGCAGCTGGGGTATTCCATAAATTTCTGGTTCATAGTCGACTTCAGGAAGTTCTCCTCCCAGGGACCTAAACACAATGCAAACTCCTTTCCTTCTGTTGACTGAAGCTGCAACCCTTCTCTTCTTTCTCTTCTTTTTCTGCTCCTTCCTCTTTCTGGCTTCAGATGTTTTTGATTTCGGGCAAATGTGATAAGTAGCCCGGTACTTAGCAAATACCCTGTCTAAATCTCCAATGAAGTGATCGACATCCTTCTCAATACCGGACGTTATGTAAAAGCTTTGATGGTGGTGGTCGGGGGGGGGGACGAACATTATTTCTAACAGATTTGGAGGGGGGGAGATAACAACTAAACTTTTGTCAGTTTTGGAAGAGGGTATTACCTAATTTTTCGCTATATGAAGCTCATTATTCAGCCCCCCTCCTGATAATTATTGCACAGTCCCTAAATTGTTTTAAAATGCATAAAACCTTAACAGAAGTGATCGACTACCGTCTTTTCAGTAGATTAAGATGTTTTCTTTTGAAATTATTTTGACAGATAACATAAAAAATTAAACTTCTAAAAAAACGAAAACCCATTGATTCAGCCATGAAAGAGCCCCTTTAAGCAGATGAGAGTCTGAGACTCCCCTGGACAGGACATCATAAATACCAGCAACAAGGATTAAAAGTCCGAACTTTCACCAATTCTCATGATCTACATCGAGTCGAGGCTAACACTGTAATAAAGAGTCAAAAGTCATTGTAATCAGCGGGAACTGCGAATTCGGAGCTTCCGAGGTTTTTACCTTTAGAGATTGTGCCGTATCTGATACCTGAGATATAGTTAATGATCCATTTAAGAAGGCAGAATATTTCGTTCCGAAGAGAGACAATTAAAATGCCCAAGTTTGAATTTATCACGATGCGGCGGGAAAGTCATGTTTCGAGATCGAACCAACTGTAAAAGCAAAGCTAATTATCTGTATCATTTTGAACTCACGACCTTTGTATAGACAAGCGGCCGAGATACAGTACAGTTCAGGGCCGTAGGAATAGGTGGTGGAGGAGGATCGGCGGTAGGGAGGGAACGGGTAGGCCCAGGCACCCTCTCCCAACTTTCGGCACGTATGAAACAAAACGTTTTACTTTGAAAATCCTTTTTTATTTTACCTGATTCAGTTATTCAACCTCCCCCCTACTAAAAAAAAATAGGGCCTCCCATCTCAAAAGTGCTTCGTATGGCCCTTGTTTAATCAGCAAAAAAAAGGTTAAAAGAGCAAATTTTTAACTAGAAAAGTTTGTGAATAAAGTTTTGCTTAAGCCCCCCTCTAGGAACTTCGGTGCTCGTTTTGGTTTCCGCGGGCCTACAAATACATTTAAGTCTGCGTACGCCCCTGGATGGCTCATTTTCTAAAACTGTTGTCGAAACTATAAGAACTGAAAAGAATTGGTTTATCTTAGCTGCCTTCCCCTCTTTCGTTTTATTGTAGACAAAATACAATTTAACTCTTGTTATCCTTCCTGCAGACTATTATTCTCCTTCGTTGCGAGAGCTCTCTCTCTCTCTCTCTCTCTCTCTCTCTCTCTCTCTCTCTCTCTCTCTCTCTCTCTCTCTCTCTCTCTCTCTCTCGGAGAATCTATTTTTCCCGAGGAAGAATAACGGTCTACAGGGAGGCTAAACTCTTGTAAGATGTTGCTGTCTTCATAATCCTTTCTCTACTTATATTACACAACACTTGCAGCTATAAAAATCATCTTTGTTACGTTTACTGTCAATGGTTTGCGTAACAGAGATCAAAAGACTGGAAAAAGCCTAATACGACTAATACTTTATAATCAATACTGGATTAACAAATGCCTGTAATGCTGCTGCGGCATAAACGAAACAAAAAGGAATAATTAAACTATTAACTAATGAAAAAGCCAGTTACCCAACCCGACCATCCTTGAGATCAGAACTAGTATCGATAACATCATTTAAAAAGTTGTTACATTTTGCGTCAAAAACTTGTTACATTTTACGTTAAAACCGATGTTACATTTTGCGTTGATGTTACATTTTACGTCAGTTGTTACATTTTGCGACCCCGCCCCCCATCCCCCCATATTTTCGGCACGTATGAACAAAATTATTTGCTTTCAAAACCTCGTTAAGTTTTTCAACCGCCTCCCTTCATCATATTAAAAAATGTGCCTGCCCAATTTTAAAATATGCCCTTTGCAGCTCGAGATCACATAGTACAAAATTCACCATACTGGAACAAAGGTCAAAGCTTCATCAACTAGAAAAACGTGATATCACGCTTTTCTCACACATTTCTAGTTGATGGAGCTTTTGTCTTGGAGTTTGTCACATTATTTTGCGTTCCAGTATGGCGAATTTTGTACCATGTGATCTCGAGCTGCAAAGGGCCTATTACTCTGCATACCGTCATGAAAAAGAATGCAAAATTTGCAAGCTGTCTCTCACTAGCTAAGTCGCGCGTACCGTAAAGATCTTTGATCAACAATGAAGACCACACAACTAAAAGAGCCAGGTGTCAACAAACCCTTCGATTGATAAACCGGCTCTAAAATGTATTTAATAAACCTCTTCCCGTTGGTTTGCCCGGATGAATTTTGAGACCTTATAAATGTTTGAAGTAACTTTGCTTTCCGTTGAGCCATTCAACTTTTTTATTCATTCATTGTCGAAAATATACAAGCACTCCAGCCTCCAATTTAGAAAGTAAAATTTCAACGTGATCAGTTGTAATTTGGAAAACGTAAAAACATGAAAACATTCCAACGTGAAAAAGAGAACTGTATGAAACCAAAGCAGCCAATAGATATCAATGAGCAAGTCACGTTGGTGAATGCAGAAAAAACAGAGACACGCTGTTACAATTCGCATTTCTCGAGTGAACTCGAACTTGTGTGATGTGAAATGAGTCACTCACTAAAACTGCCATCATGCGGCTTTCTTTCCCAGCCTTAAGAGCCGAACAAGCAAAGAAGAACGTAAGTAAGAATTTATTCTGCCTTGTGATGGTATTTTGACAAACAAATGTACTGTGCAAGAATTTGTTTCTCAAACTTGAACATGCAGTAAAAGTTGATAAATATTATTTAGCGTGTGACATTGTTTAACTGCAAACTGATTTCGAGCAGTCGAGCTTTTTCAAATTTATAACAATACTTTCCTCTATTCTAATCTTCGAAGTCAGTTTCTCATGACTTTTTCTTCTTTTTTCAGGACACTCACAAGTATGAAGTTCTGCGGGCAAATGAAGCCAAAGCAGCGTGCGAGCCAAACACGTGGTGAGCACAAATCTCGTCACAGTCGCGATCGGTACTTGAATGTTTTCAGGCCGCACCCGCCACCGCTTGAACACCGTTGCCCATAATACGTTATCTTCAAGCCAAACCATGAAAGGTGAGTTTGTTTTAAAGACTTGAAATTGTTACGGCTTAATGGTCGGGGGAAAATAATTAATTTTAAAAGGAAAAGTTCGACTATTTACTTGAGGATTCGTTCGGGAGTTCACTTCCAAACTTTGTAATTGTGACATTTTCTAACTCTTGTCGTACCCTTTTTAAAGAAGAATACTGATATTTTTAAAAAAAGAACGTCGAGTGTTCGATAAGTGTGAGTAATTTTTAGAAATACTGCAAGACACGAATAACTTTAATTCCGTGCGACTTTGCACGTGTGCATGTTTATTTCGAGACTTTGCAATTGTGACTCTTGTCAGACCCGTTTTAGAGAGATTTCTGGACGTTTTGAAGAATACAATTGTAATGTTATTTAGTCCCCACTGAGAACTTGCATTGTTATATTGTTATTGGTTTTGGTTACCTGTGACTCATGAGCCTGCAATGCAGTCAGCAGCTCCACTCAGAACACTCTGAACACTCGTGGCCGCCATGTTTGTAGCTTGAGATTTTAGCTGATTAAAGCCTGAGTTACCGAGGCAAATCGAGTCTTCATTTATTTCACAACAACAGTGTCAAGTATTGGATATGAATTGTTGAGCAAAATAATTTTCAAAGCGCTGAATTGAGTGAGAAGTTTCTGGAAACGTTTACCCAACGTTCCGTTCTGAAATTGTTTCAATTTTGTAACAGTGAGCTTTTTAAAAATAATAATTGCCACTCGCGTTTACGCCAATGTCGCAGTAAAACTTTAACTTTGTATAAAATGAACAGTTCTTTGCTCACAGATGTCTTCAAATTTTTCCACAGAATGTTCCAAGCAATTCCAAGCACGCATCGAAATCGTTACAGCCAGAAAAAGAAGTCTGTAAAGTCATTGTAAAGTCGGCGCCTTCACCAACCAAGAAATAACAAGACAAGACAATCGACAACTTGTTGTTTAAACCGTAAGTTTTGAAATAAATTTTTAATTTGTGTGTAAAACTTTCTTTGAGGTAAACAGCGCAGACAGAATTAGATGTGTATCAATGTTATTCCGAAATATTGCGAGTACAAAAAAGTTCCTTCGTAATTTTTAAGATGTTGATCGAATTGGTCTCAAATTTGTAAATCGTTCAGGATAAAAATGGTTCACAACTTGTGCGTTGAATTGCATGTGCTTCACAGCTTGTTCAGTACTGAAAATCAGAGTGTGGCAAAAGCTGTCAGTTTAGTTTCGTTTGCAGCTCAAGTTTCATTCTGTTTAACTTTATTAACACAATTTGCACAAAATGTTGATGGTGCAAACTTGGTGGGAAAATGTGTTTAGCTACAAATGCCGGTACTGCTACAACAGATTTTATCAGTAGTTCACGCTCGCCATAAACTGGCGCCATCTGATCGCGACATATTTTTGAAAACAAGAAAACAATTTCCTTGATGCAGTTCAAATCTAAAAGTTCCAGAAATGAAGTCAAGAAAAAACTGAGTGATTACTTTATTAATTCAAGGCTGCAAACTACAGATTTTACTGAAAGTTTAAAATGTGAGCAAGCTGTTACGTAATAGTGAATAGGTGCAATTCTACAAAATAGGAGAGTGCCAGAAAAGACAGACAATTATCATTCATCAGTTCACACACAAGGGTTTTCATGATAGCAAGATTTCAAGTTACTTTGTTTGGAGCGTCGGGGTGGCGTAGTGGCAACAGCACTCGCCTCTCACCAATGCGACCCGGGTTCGATTCTCGGCCGGGGAAGTATGTGAGCTGGGTTTGCGGTCCCTC
>JANSTQ010144650.1:0-12441 GCA_026167885.1 Bergia puertoricense
TTCAAAATTTTAAAGAGCTTATGAGAAAAAGTGTGTTCAGCCCCGCCAATATTGAGTCACTAATCAGCCCCCCCCCCCCCAATCTCAAAGAAGCTCCACGGTTCGTGCTGTCAAATTGGTATTAATGTAACTCATCCATGCCTGTTTGATATTTTCCATAAATATGTTAAGTTTGCATGATTCCCCTCCTCCTGAACCTTGGCAGTTTATACAACAGGTTTGAATATTGCAGGCTAGAATATCCAACCTTTTGAATTGACTAACAGGACTGTCCAAACAACAAGGAATTTTACTGTTTTTTTACGGCGTCGACAAAAGCTGGATCGGATCATGGATCGGATCACCAAAAACATAAAATACTAATTTTAATTTAAAATAATTCTAATTAAAATAGTTTTACTTTTTAATCAACAATTTTAACACATCAATAATAGACCGAATGTAACAGGAAAAATGGTTTGTTTGGCCTACTCGCTCTTGCAAACTTTCCTTTCCTGGCAGTTATTGATAATCTATTTAACTCACTACAATAACAGACCGATTGGGAACCAACCTATATCGGTTCTTTTTTTTACCGTAACAGGAACAATAGTACACAAAATAATTTGTTTGGCCTACAATCACTTTGGCAAATTTTTCTACGAAAAGAAAGAAAAAAAGAGTGTAGCAGTAGCCACTTGCACGTGCTGCGTTCCTATTTTTTTGGCTTGTCACGCAAAACGTCATGCATTTTAATCTGACTGCACTTTTAATAGATCCTCACCTTGCGAATTAACCGAGGTTTTTTTAGCTAATCGGTCAAAGAATTCCCTCAAACGTAACTTTTCAATGAATTATCTGAATTAACTTTAAAGTATGCATTGGAACAGTATCTGTACACAGATACTTTTACACAGAGATTCCAAGATCCGTTAAATTCTCTTAAAACATGTTGATTTTGTTTCAGCTTGGGTCACGTTTTCCTTTGATGATTTTTTTAGTTTGTTTTATTATTTTTTATTACTTTTCTCTTCTAAGATCCAATCCGGTGATCCAATCCGATGATCCGATCCGATGATCCGATCCAGGTTTTTGTTGACGCCGGTTTTTTAAGACTTAAATCAACTACCATATGCATGATCCTTTAATTTGGTTTTGTTGATGTTTTGATTGAAGGGTAATACAGATCTTCATTAGATTTTCACCTCTCAGGAGACAACTTCTCCCTTTCCCAAAAAATGAGATCACTCACTTTAGAGATTGATGTTTCAGTCACATTGATATTCAGCTCAGCTCAGATTCATGAATTTCTAGGACTATGAAAGATAATCAGCCTGTACAATGAATCATGGTAGTTGATCACAAGTCTTAAAGGATTAAAGAAAAGGTGAGTTGCATATGCAGTGGGATTTAAGCCAGATTATTAGATATCAATAAAATGCATCCTTAACAGTTTATCAAAACTCTGTTGGAACCCATTTATGTGAAAAGAAGGAATCCCCTAAAAATCTGCATATGGTCACAGACAGAGGGAATAACAAGCTAGGTAAACAAAATTAAAGTAATTTTAACTCAACAGAAAAAGGTTTCTTTATGCTCATTTTCTGTTCATGTTTATAATAATAAATAAGATAAATTATTTACATATTTTCTTGAAATAATTTACTACCTACTACAACTGTCTTTCATTTTAGGTTATAGACATCTCGACCAGATCAAGAAATTCCAGTTGCCAGTGTATATTGACTGTAGTTTTAACAGTATAACATTAGGTAAAAATAATAAATGCATGTGCAAGTCTTTTTTAAAAAAGTTTTTTCAATCATGTAATAAAGCAATTAAACAGCAACAAGGATTGTAGTGTTCTCCTGACATATATGCTGGCTACTCTAATTTATTCACTGTCCACCAGTAGAACCTTCATTTCAACTTATGAATGGAAAGCAGAACCAACATTAATCAATCAATTTAAGTCTCTCCACACGTCTTGCACAAATGTGAAATGGTTTCACAAATGTTTATAAGTAATACAGCCAGCCATTTGACTTGTATGCACACATTAGTAGCAGTAGATCTTTGTCTTGATGAGGTCTTTATCATTACATTCTCTTGTTTTGTCAAAATATATAAAGCAACCATCTTTCCTCTGAAGCTTTTTCACATATCCATTGTGTTCCCATCGAGCCTAAAAAAATAAATAACATTGAGAATCAGACAAACAAACTTTATAGTTTGTGGTTCAGCCTTGGTTGATGAGACCGTGGTGTAAGTCTTTGCAATAACATATTTTTAAAACAACAACCGTCACTGGTTATTTGATGGCTTGCACCTTCTGATCTTGAATACAGAAACAAAATTTGAAATACAGATACAGCAATACTGAATAAATTGTTCACGAAAATCATAGCTAAATCAAGTCGTTAGTAGACAAATTTTTTTGTAACAAAAACATTTAATTCATTGTCATCATTTAATTCAGGGCATACACAGGTTACTAAATTTCAAGACTTTTCAAGACCAAATAAATATTCAAGTACTTTTCAAGGACTGTAACCAACTTGGTGGGGATTGCTCCCATTCATGGCTCTTAGTCTTAATCAACTGAGAAATTAATTTTTCAAATACATGCTACCAATTAACTCAGAACTTACAGCATCAGATTTCTTAACTTCTCTGTACTCATGTTCATCTCTGTAGCCTGCAATCTGGAATCTCCATGCTATTAAAGAAAATAAAAAATAAAATTCCATTAATATCAACAAATATTATTCAACTTTTGGGAAGGTTTTCGACAGTTGCTGATACGAAAATTTTAGAAGTTGAATTTGAAATGAAACAAACAAGTATTCTTAAGGGCTATTAAAACAATATGTACATACATGTATTTATTACTAGAGTGGCAAAAGTTTGGTTATAATAATAATTAATTAATTACTGATGTGGTGCTTATATATACAGCACTTTTATACATAAAGTATGAAAGTGCTTTACAATATATCATATCAGTGACCAGTGCCAGTGGCTGCCATTACAGTATTTAAGCAAGCCACAACACTGGGATTACCTTACTCTTTTTGATAAATGTGTGGGTTCTTTTAAATACCCCAATAGAATGTCGAGAGACTAGGCCGTTGTGGCGAAAGAAGATCGCACAAAGTTCAACCCTTGCCTGGCCTGGGGATTAAACCCTGGAACTCGTGGTTGGCAGTTGGAAACCAACCAACTGCACTAACCTTGCACACTATTATTGTTGTAATAGATGGCAAAAGTGACAGATTCACTAGTCTGCAATGGGTATTTTTTAGGGTAACACAGTTTCCAGGTGAAGTACCAAGAAAGGTCCCCTTCCCCACTCGTGGATTCCACCAAAGTTTTTTCCATGCACAATCCGGTCCATTAGGAGGTCCAGAGCAGATTATTCTACCAACTAACTGGAAAAATATTTTCCCTATATAAAATGATATGCACTCAATTTTCTTACCACATTATGCCCTCAAATATCACATTTGAAGCGCCTAGAGCCATAGATGATAATTATAAATAAGAGGACACGAACCTTCTTCAACTTCTTCTGTCCATTGCTTGGGTCTTGACACTGACTTTGGTTTCATGGCCATTTTTTCTACAAATATATTAATATCTTATTTCTACTAAGATATTATTTATTTACAAAAATATTTTTCTAACTGTTTCTTAAAGGCAAAACTACAAAAGGACTCCATAGATGTAATCATGTATGACTTAATTTAGATCGACAAAGAACAAAACTCAAAAGACGACAAATCTACACAAAATGATAAACTTAACTGAAGCTAATTTCTGTTTATATTGTAAATCCTAAAATTTACTGGCAAGTCCACGTTAGCTTTTCAATTAATTTGATTAAAGATGATAAAAAGTCAAGTTTGGGGATCATCTCTTGGTTCAAGTCTCGATCAAAGTCTCCCCCACGGATCTTGCGACATGCACTTCATTCGCTTCTAACTTGAAAATATGTTATCCGATGTTGCTAAACAGAATATGCAGAAGTCAAAACAAAACTCAGTTGACGTATGAAAAGATCAAAAGGATTCTTACGAGTCAGATTGTTGGACTGGAGGCCTAAGAACCTCTGTTAGTTTATACTCAAAAATATGGACTTAATCGGTTTATGGTTGCAGATTCGTTGTCCGTTCTGCTTTTTAAAACTGCTAGGTAAGTGTAACGCATGGAGCCTTTCTTTTAAAAATAATCAAAGTAAAACTGATTCATTCTTACCTTAGCTAATTCGGTTTTCAGCACCAATATTTGACAATTCAAAGAACTGCTTCTCTGATCCTTCCAAGTGCAACTGTTTTGGTTTCTTTCCACGCAACGCCTCAAATCGACGAAATGACGAGTTCTGATTGGTCGAACGAGGAAACTTGTTTGTTTCCACGGCAACTTCCAACGCTATGTTGTTGATGACGTCAGATATCATTTTTGGGAAATCTTACTAGTACCCAGACTTCTCAGAGTTTTACGATGTTGGGCCTGGGACCTGTCCTAGGATTTAATTTCAGAAATTAAGAAATGGTCAAGGCTTAGCGTGCGTCTATCGAGTTATGGATGGACGCGGGAAGTTTTGAGAGCACGAGAGAGAGCGTAATGACCTTCTCGAGTGCTCTCAAAACTGCCCATGTGCATCTATAACTCGATAGATGCACAGCTAAAACATGGGCCATTTCTTTTATAACATTGTTGACAAATTCGCCGTGTATTTTATTGAAAAAGTTTTTAAAAACTGATAAAATATTGATATTTGTCATGTTTTTCTTCGTCATGCTTATTTGTCTACATGGTTTAAATGTAAATAAACGTTTACTGTTAAAATATAAATATTTTCTAATTTCTGCATAAAGGAAACTGTCAGAAAATGATTTACCTTTGAAAGTAAAAACTCCCCACTTTGTGGTTTTCTTCGTCTTTTCCGAGTGCCTATGTTGCAGTACATCGTTCAAATTTTCATCTGTTAGTGTGGTGAATCGCGGTTGTACATCACCTTGATCTTCAGTGGCCGAGTAATTAACATTGTCAATCTGAATGGAAAAATTGGGAAGTTCTTCCGCAATTTCTGTTTCAGTGTTTTCTGCCATTTCTCGAGGAAAATTTGCGACTGTGGAAAGTTCCGAGGCGCGAGCGCTAACACTTGCTGACGCCATCAAATTTAGTGTACGGCCGTGTGTATATTCGGATTTAGTTGCTCGCTCACGCCACACAAAAAGGTTGCGCGAATCCACCATACCGAAAAAAGATGGCGGCTGTACATTTGACCACAATGCCTTGCGAACCTAACTCAGTGAATGGATGAACGTGGAAGACCATTGTTTGGGAAACGTGTCCATGCACTAACAACATTGTGTATGCTAGGTTTGAAGTTTTTAGATCCTTTTTTCTACGTTCATTATGAGCGTTTTCAGTTTTTTCGCGCGCTAGGAGTTATGGGTAAATGAACCAGTCGCCATCTTTTTTGTTATGGTCAATTTGTCAACCATGTTCAAACAGTTTTTTTAGAATTATGTTACTTACAGCTTTTTTAATTTGATATTTATACTTAAGCACACCACAGTAATCAGTTCCCGTCCCGTTGAAATTGTTCAGTCCATTAAACTTTTAGGTGGACAACCCATTGCCACTGTATAATTAAGAAGTCCTTGAAGCGTCTGTAGGTAATACGCCAGCTGCAGGAGAGCCGGCTACAGTACGAACGAACTGGTGTCTGTCTACTGCTCGCTGGCTCGGCCCATTCTTGAATACGCAGCCCCGGTTTGGTCGGCTTTACCAACACGATTAAGATATAGTATCGAAGCTGTGCAAAAAAGAGCTTTGTGCTCAATTTTCTGCCCAAAAAGGCTGTCATACAATGCATGTCTGCAAGCTGCCAATGTTAAAACCTTGAGCAAGCGAAGGGATGACCTGTGCAAATCCTTTTTGACAAAAAAGAGGCAGTCAATCCCCCTTAAGTCACTTCTTATCTTTCTACTACAATTAACCACAGCTATAACATTCGCTCCGGAACTTCAACAGTCTGCCCTAATATTTTCAAAACTCAGAGACTCTCCAACTTTGTTACATCCAAATATTGATAGCTACTTTTCTGTCATCCGTCCTAATGGTTTTAATGTAAATAGTTTTTCAAGTTAGAATTTGTAATTAGTTTCAATATCATATTGTAAATAGTTTTGCTTTATTATTGTAAAATTTTGCAATTCAGTGTTAACTGCCATAGAATTTAACTGATAAACGTTATTATTATTACTTTTTTTAAGGCTCATTATCATCCCAGTAGTATATTTTTTCCTAGTTTGTTTAGCTTGGAAAATTGGCAAAACTGTATATGGTAAAATTTTTGCGTATCCAAATTTTCTATTTTCCTGCTTTAGTGCCAATATAAAAGAGATTATATATATTTCTTCTTCAGCCTCTGCTTAAAAGATCTTAGCTGTAATGATATTCCTCTGACCTGATAAGCCATGAAAGCCTCTGGCTTTGGCCTTTCTGTGCTATTGTAATTTGAAGTATCATTGGCTTTTGCACGAATTGTATGTCAATCTGGCACTTTTTTAACTGACAAAAGAGGAAAGAATATTAAATGCCCGGATTAAACATCCACCCGAGCATGCGTTGAGCTTAATTACAGTTCGATTCGACCGAAATTAATGAACTCGACTTTTAAGTCAAACATCACTGAACTTAAAAGGGCTCCTTCACGGCTTTGCGCATGCTCAGAGATTTATTTACAAAAACCTGTTTGAAGCTAAAATATCTATCAACAGACACCGTTCAGATATCAATCTAAGTTTTTCAAGAAGTAAATGCTATGGATGGGTTGTTTTAGGAGGCGATTAAGTTGGATTGTAGTTGTCAATTCTTGTGTTCCAGGCCGGAACAAAATGTAATAAATTGCTTTAAAATGCATAAAACCTTAACAGAAGTGATCGATTAATGTTTTTTCGGGATTACGATGTTTTCTTTTGAAATCATTTGGATAAATAACGTGAAAATTTAACTTCTGAAAAAGAGAAAATCCATTGATTCAGCCATGAAAGAGCAGCTTTAATTCAGTCGATTGAAATTACCGTACTAATAGACTCTTCTGAGTCGATCAAAATTCAATCAGTCGAGTTTTTTCGTTCCTGGTCTAAAAGGTCAATGTTGTAAGCAGCGAAATTGTGAGGTTTAATCACAAGAACATTAACATTGGCAAAGTTTTTAAAAACAGAAAATTTAAGAGATTTCGCGTGGACGTATAGTTTTGAGCTCCTTTACATGCGCGCATGCGCAATAATTGCCAATCTTTGTCGAGCGTGGATATTCATGAGCAACTGGAGTGCGGTCTGAAGGTGGCCGCCAATCAGAGCACTGTATTAAACAATAGGAAATGCTCAAAACAAAAACAGATGTGCCCGCTGCTTGCTGGTTGCTTATAATCCAAACCACGTGATAGGCTCAAAGTTTGATCAAACTGGAGACGTCGCTGTGTACAAACTGCTATAAAACTGCTACAAATTAAAAAAACCACGAGACAATCATGAAATAAACCCTACCTGAAATGACTTTCAGTAGTAAATATCATATCAATCATAACAAAGCTAAAAACTTTATAAAGGCGAAGCTAGCAGTTCACCAAACCACAGGGAGCCCATCCATGGATGTATACGTACATGTGGAGTTGAATGTTAATGAAACCGTAGACGACTATTGAACATCATATCGATAACCATAGATTGATACAGAAATTTAAATTATAGACATGCAACAAAAAGCATTAGCTAAACACAATCAGTGAACACCGACCAATCGGTAACCTTGTAGCAAATGTGAATAGCTTGAATTTTGTTATATTTAAACCATGTAAATAATCTATTTAAACCATGTTAAAAATATTTAAACTTCTATTAATTTAAATTTGAAATTTCAATTAAATTTCATTTAATCTTAAACCTAAACTTATTTTTGAACTTTTACCAGAAATTTATTTAATTCAAAGTTTGAACAATCTTTCAAAATCGGTTTGATTTCATTTAATCTTCCAGGGGCGAACTCGGCCAGAACAGCCGAGTTCCAATGGTGGAAGCATTCTTGAAGTCCATACTGGATAGATCTAAAAAAATCGGTGTTAATCAACTGCACCGACTACCAGATGTTTCCGCAAGCTTTCTTAGTGAACTGCTGACACACGTTATGTCATCAATTCTCCGGCTCATCAGAAATGTTAGAGTACTGCTGCAAACCGGAAATGTTATACTCTTGAACCTTGAACTCGGCGTGAAACAGTCCACCTTGATAGTTGATACCCCAAACATTTTACTTTCGAGATTTTAGACCGTGAGAAACCAATTCCACGTAACACTACCAAAACCTCTTTTGGAATGTAGAAGCCAGACCTGCCAGGAAGTCCCGTGTTCATAGCTGACAATGGTAGCTCACATGTTGGACTAGTTGCAGAAGCTTTACCACGATTGTAGAGGCATATAAACTCATTTGTAATCTCCGAGTAAACACCCTAAATTTTTCCATTTCTTAAAGTATTCGGGATCCAAAGTAGAATCATTTCCAATGACATTCAGTAACTCCACTGACTGTTCAAGTAAATCTACACGTGTAAGTAGTTCATTAAGAATGCTTTCGGCAACATCACGTAGTCAAATCAAATATATTTTAACATGGTTTAAATAGATTATTTACATGGCTTAAATATTGCTACATTTGGGCAGGCATAGTTATTGCAATCGCTTTACAGAATCTGCTGCCGGATCGAAGAGCTTCAATTAAGAAGTATAAATAATTGTTAAACGAACATAACCTTTCTAACTGCATGCCGGCTTCATATTTGCTTTCTGTTTTTGTGCAAACAACTTGTTGATTTCGTGTTTTGTCTGCGCAGCAGAAAGAATTTTGCTAAAACACGTTGTATGGAGAGGGTCCTGAAAGGGTAAAATGGGAACTGGGATTTGCCTTTTTTGGACTGGGAAAATGGGATTTACTGTACTGGGAATGGGATAAACGATTTCGAAAATAGGAATGGGATTTCTGTTCTTCAATGGTCTCTGACTCTATTATTTGACACAACTGCCCAAATGAGCCTATCTTTTAAAATACAGAAATGGAATTTTTTATCATTAGATCTTAGAAGACACACAGAAGCAGTATTTTTCGCCTCCGCACCGCAACCAAGTTCCAGCTACACGGCCGTGCAGTGAAGTTCTGTCGGTTTTTCTGCTCAACGGTTTGTTGTTTATGGAATGACATACGCATGTTTGCACGTGGCGGGAGAAATCAAAATGGCCGTTGCGATGCCCAACAACATAGCCTTAAATCACTGCAGGAAAAGATCCAGAATTACCTTGAAATCAAGAAAAACACCCAAAAAAATGGAAGGACCGCTTGGCATTGTAGTTCTTGGCAACGACATTCAGTTCTCATCTATACGTCTTGGAAATGGTGATATGTTAATTGGTGCATCCAACTCTGCAAAGACTTTTACTCGATCACAACTGATTTTGATGGATTAGGTGTCCTTGGAGCAGCAAATGTAATGTGCAACTATGCCAATGGTTGGACAAATGTTAGTTCTTTGGCACTGTCAGGTGAAGAACTTGCTGTTTGTGCGGATGGCGTTCTTCATGCCTTTGTTCCATCGCGGGGTGTAACAAGAATCGTAAGAGGTGGTGATGGCCTATCCACATCATCACGAGCAGTGAATGTTGGCACAGTCACAAGCTAGAGAACAACATCAAATATCTGTCTTCACATCCAGGTTTCGCGACGAACTTGAACTTGGAATCACTGTTGACATTGAATGTTGATAACCAACATGTAGTAACTCATTTTAAGAAGGAAACATTTACTCTCTACGGATATGCACATATTTTTGGTTCATCCGTTGAAAGAGTAAGAGAGCGATACCATAGTCTGTACTTTATTACACACACTCCAAACCTTTCTACCTTCTTAAAACTTCTGCTGCTGGCCAGTTGGTCCGTGTTGAAGTTCCAAACCAGTTGGAGAAAGATTTCCCAGAAATGACGAAGACGAAATAAGATTGTAGGCAAAACGATAAGCAAGTATGTAAGGCAGTGCGGTGTCCGACAAGATAACACCAGGGACAGAGCTGGGACACTGCCTTTGAACTTGTACCTAACATAAACATCACTTAATCCATTGTATTTACATTTTGTATTTCCTCATGCGCAAAGTTCAGTGTAGAAAGTGAGTCTGATGAACAGCCTGTGGAGGTTCTCATGTGCACTGTTCAACATGACGACTACAGTGGCAACGACCGTGGAAACGGTGAGTCGAATGAGGATAGTGCGGATGACAGAAGTGGTTTCAAGACGGTTATGCCACCAAGGGTTGGAAGAGAAATCTTGAGTGTTTACCAACAGGAGATATTTTCTTTAGTCCAGGTGAAGTTATGCGTATCCAAACGGCATCAATCAGTTCTTTTAATTCATTGTGGGCATCAGTTTACAAACAACCACGGGGAATGGGATTTAAGATTTGGTAACTGGGATTTGGACCAAAATTAGGCTGGGAACTGGGATTTGGACCAAAATCAACCTGGGAACTGAGATTTCGTACCCCCCTTCAGGACCCTCAATATACGATAAACGAGAACATATTTACTCGATCTGTCAGGAAGAACTTGATAGTTTACTTAAATAGCGCAAAAGTTGACTTTTGAAGATTGCTTACGCAAGATATAACAAAATTAAAAACAACTTTGAAGCCGAATCACTCAATACTGATCGAAAATATAGTATGATAATGTTGATCAACACTCACCTTGTTTAAGCTTACAGTCTACAGTGGTTCACGGATTAAATTGTCCTGTGTACTGATTAGCGTCTGTTTCCGTCTTCGTTTTTCAAGTCTCCTTTGTGATAAACTCAGAAAACTTTGTTCCTGAATTTAAAGGATCGACTTCAAGTCTAAAGTACGTGTGTGGATACAAAACCACGGGAAATGACGATAGTTCTGAAATACGCTGTATGAAAAGGACGTTAGGTTATAAGGTGTCAAGTTAATATGTTGGGGGCTTATGGTTAGCGCTAACTATAATCTGGATCTAAACCACTGTATTATATTATTTTGTAAACTCCCTGTAGAACTACAAGTCTGTTGCATACAGATGAAACGAGTCGGAGAATATAAGTTTATAAAATTACAGTCCTTGCGCTGCACACTGGTTCTTGTTTTTTTTAAAAAGAAAACAAACTATTCTTAAATACGCGAGCAAAGTAAAATTTTTATTCAATCATAGTTCTGTTCATTCAACTTCCTGTTCATCCAACTTCCTGTTCATTCAACTTCCTGTTTATTTAACAACAGACGTGTTGAACGACGTCCGTCACGTACACACGCTATCACACGACACGCATTATTGGTTTGAGTATATCAGGTGTACCATAAACACATAATTCAGTAGGAAAACTTACAGTAGGAAAACACCATAGTGGTACATAAAATATTTCACTCCAATCCATAAAGCTGTATATTTGTAGTCAAAACAATCAATTTCGGAAGCCTAATTTTACTGTATGCAGTCATATTTCCGTTCAGTGCGAGATCGGTCAGTTTGTTTTTCGTCGGAGATGACAAGAAGGAATGGTTCACACGGTTCGATCAAACCCCTAAACCTAAAAAAAAAGAAAAATGAAGAACACAGCCACAATGAACGAGTTTTCAATCAGTAGCAAAGGCAGGAATACGCAATATGTGCTAATTTCAACAGTTTTAGACGGCTAGGAACCAGTACAGGAGAAACCATACGATGTTTCAATGATTAGTGATGTTAGAAAACCGCTCACTTCTGTTCCGTTCTATCATTTCGAGAAGCTGAACGATAAGAAGACATGTTGATCTTAATCAAGAAAATGTAGTGCGTTACATTATTTTTCTTAAAGCGAGGGTCTACCTGTAAGTTACGTACGATACTTAAGGCATTTTTGATGGAGGTGGATTGGATGTAAAAACTGTTTTATACAAGGAAGACTGGATATGACGTGTATAAGAAAGGCAATCACGTGTCATAACCTGCTTTCTCCAGTATTTCTTTCGATGAACCACAATGATCAAACTATCGTTTCAGATTTACGCTTAAATCGACTAATTTTACTGTACTTTTGACCATTTACGAGTGCCTGAGCTCATCATAAAGAGCTGAAAAGGGTTAATCTTTGCTAGTTTTGAAGAACTGTTTTATTGACACTGTGAATATGGTAGAAAATGCTGGAATCGTTTACCAGGCTTCCAACAGTTCTGCCAATCATGGGCGGTCCTAACCTAACTTATTCTGCATACAGATTCGTTTTTAAGGTACTCAATAACAAATGCAGAAAAGACGCAAAAGAACAATGTCAAAAAAACGGGTTACGTCGCTTATGGAGTATTTCAGAATACTTTAATGTCATCCATATTTCGTGTCGACTCCTATCATAC
>JANSTQ010144661.1:0-12441 GCA_026167885.1 Bergia puertoricense
GAAGGTTTGAAGGTTGACAAAAACCTTCGAAGGCAACGTGAACGAACGAAGGTTCGAAGGTTCGTCCCAGCCCTAATTAACTCTCACGAAAGTTTTAAAGTAGAAGAGGGTACATCACAGTCGAGAATTACTAATCAAACAAGAATGGAGTTTGAACTGTTATCAAGTCTCTCACTCTCTAGCATCTAAATGTGGTTTAAAACCCGTTTTTACCCCGACCAGGTACCACAATTTAAACTATATGAATAAACATTTTAATAACAAAGGAGCAACAAACAGGGAAAAAAACAAGATCTATTTTTTAAAACACAAATACAGTTATTTTCATTCTTTCAACTTCTAACTGAAAAGAAATTTCTTGTCTTTCCACGTCAAAGAACAATATTCCTTGAAGCAGTGACAGTGAAATTTGAAGCACGGTGAAATTGGTCTTTCTCTTCAATGAAACTGGTCTAGTGGGCATTCTTTACCTGTATCTGTGAATTCGTTCACCATCTGCCCTCCAGCAATTGCTACACATTTCTGTAGTTTTTGCTGAAATAAGTAGAAAAGAAAGCTGAAAAAATCGCACAGCATCAACTGTTGCTACAGATTTACAGTATATGAATACATTTGTTGCAGCATCGAAACCTGGCACCTTAGGAGCAAAGTCGCGTACTTTTTTTAAAACCAGATGAGATGGTACATTCGCATATCGTTTTCATTTGAGGTCACTATACACTTTGGAGTGGGCCAAAACGTCAAAATTTAGATTATAATTTACATAGTCAGCCTTCCGTTTGGAAAAATACTTACGACAAAAAAATGATTTTTTCTTCAAAAATCGCAAGCTGTTGTCGAGATATTGTGAATGAAAGATTTCGCCAGAATCTCCTTTAATTATACTCAATTGCTTTTTCTTCAAAGTCAGTTTTCTTGAAACAATTTTCCACGCGAGTTTGGAGAATACAAAAGTTCACAACTCGGTCAACTTTTGGCCTATTGCCAAAAAATTATGCAAAACAATAGATCACTAGGTCGCATCTCAAATTACAGTATGCCAGTGAATTTAGAATCTCCTTTTATTTTCCTTCCGACTGCCTTGTTCTTCAGTTTACGCACCTCAAGTCTCGGAATTTCCTTAAAAGAACTTTAAAAATAAATGACGTTGAAAACAACAAAGTCTCCACCACGGTTTTAGACAACAATTTGATACAGTTGGGAAATTGGTGGGTCGGAAATAACCCTTTAATTTCAATATAAATGATTTTCCAAAACGTATTCTAGCCATCATTAATTTAGTGAATTTTATAGGCTTTCCACTAATATATACATGTAGTTTTATGGATGTCTGATTAGTATTAACAGGCTTACAACGTAAGATCTGAAAACGCCACTAACGGTGGATGAAAACCTCAACTCAATCGCCTCACCCTCCCTGGGGATTATTTGTGGGAATACTGATAGTAGACTAGTACACGAATCTGTCTAGTAGTTACCTTTTGTTCGACGCTCAGTCCTGTTGCAAGGAGAACCTTTTCTTTGGAAGACGTGTTGACCTGTATTGAGAAAACAAGCAGTTTAGAGAAACTCTTGGTTGTCATTATGTTTTGAAGAGCAACTCAGAAAATTGGCGGCAATTTGGTATTAACTTCTGTCGACAACCCTTAAAAGCACCAGTCATTCTACGATCTGAATGGCCTATTTTCATAGTTGTTTTTCTCTAGTGGGTCTCCGAATATGTGTAACACGCTACGCACTGTAACACTATAAATTACCTCAAGTCAATCTGTTACCAACTGGCCACAAAGTCATCTAGCCAGAAAAAAGCTATAAATTGAGAAACACCTGGACTGATTAAACTATTGGCTGATAACAGAATGTGTATCTTGTACCACAGTCAAAAAATCACTTGAACCTTGCATCCAGTCTCAGAAAGGAGGGTTTTTTAAAAAGGGAAATATAAATTAGAGATATTGCATCATTTTACAGAGACATAAATAGAAAATGAAGCGTTTCCCAGAGCTACCAAGTCACACGTCTCAAAGTGATTTCACACTTCACACGCAGAGCAATCATAATCACACGCCTGAGCTTTGAACATGTGAAATAATAATAATATAATAATAATAATGGCGTTACTCAGATAGCGTTTCCACAGAGTGGCTCTTCATCTATCTGGGGGACCAACGTCTTAACGTCCCTGTCCAAGGACGGTGTAGCGAAAGAAGGTCACCTAAATATCCAACCCTATGGCCAAGCCGGGAATCGAACCCAGGACCTTCAAGTTAGCATGTCTGAGATCTTACACCGATCGTTAAGACTCTAAACTCTACACTAGTTCTCGACAAACTCGTCAGTTTCAAAGCTCATATTTTTTAAACAACTCGCGAAAACTTCGGCGCATCTGTGAAAGAAGTGTGTTGAATAAATAGCTGAAGATATTTTGGGGAATGTCTCCAAACTTGGGATTTGGACCCATCATGTCTCAAACCCTCTAAAAGTGCAGAAAATCACATTTCCTGGAGGCAAAATTTTCGGGGGCTGGATTTCCCCAGACCCTCAAAAATTGTCACACGCCAATCACTCACTTAACCTTGGCGTCTCTGGTGTCCTCTGTGATATGTTGATTACTTGAGCGCCAAGTCAAGGTTTGCACTCCGATTTTTTTTGTAATCAGCACGTACTTTTGGAAGAACTGAGATAGTTGACATTGTTGAATTTAGTTATTACTAGTTCGTATATTATTGAAATTGTAAACTAATTTAATATATGTATTAGTATTTACATACAATATTCAGCCTTACCAAAGTACTTGATGTTGTCACTGTCTGTCCACGACGAGTTCTAACCTTGTCAGGTCCGTACAAGTGAGATGTGAGGACGGACACCATTGTGTCAGTCACTGCATAATCCTTGGGTAACAGTCCTTGCTTGTTCCTATGTTCAAATATTTTACCATGTTGTTAAAACACTGCCAATGTACTTTCCCCTTTGGATATAATTTCATTCTTACAACTGACATTTGCGCAGTATGGTATAATGCTGTAATGAACAGGTACATTGTATACAATTATAGTAATTATGCTGTAATGAATGGGTACATTGTATATAATTATAATAATTATGCTGTAATGAACAGGTACATTGTATATAATTATAATAACTATGCTGTAATGAACAGGTACATTGTATATAATTATAATAATTATGCTGTAATGAATGGGTACATTGTATGTAATTATAATAATTATGCTGTAATGAACAGGTACATTGTATATAGTTATAATAATTATGCTGTAGAGGAAATTTTTCATCATAGTGAGTTTAACTGATAGCTAAAACTATCTTCTTTAATTTTCTTGCACCATTCAGAAGCTAAAGACTTCAAACATTCCTAACCAGTTTTCTTTATCTCACTTGTGACAAAATTAATAGAATCTTTTTGTTCATATTTTACCTCATTGGCATAAAATGGCAAAATTCCAGCTTTAAGCGTCAAACTACAGTTGCAGAGTTAACAAACCACAAGATCAAGGTAGAGTGCACTGGAAGACTATACTGTCACTGTAGTTTTTTGAAAAAAATGGGTTTTCTGCTTTGGCAAGTGAATTATGTCACTGGTTTGATCAACAATGGTTGATACATGATATTTTTTTGTATTTGCATGTGCTTAGCTTAGTTTTGTGAATTTGTTAGTCCTGTCTTCTCTTACATCAATCCTCTATTATTATGCTGACCAAGTCATTTAAGGACAAAATAAAGTATTGATTGATTGATTGATTGATTGGTTGATGTAAAGCTATTCCTATGTTGGTGTACTTTTGTATTGAAAATTTGAATGTGAGGTGTTTTAATGAGTATCCAAGAAGTGAGACTCATAGATTTACAGTATTTCTCTGGATGGTACTGACTTTCACAATATAGATTCCCTGTAAATTTGTAACCTCTCAAAGACTCATAATTTACACAACAGTATACCATGCTTACATTTTCACTAAGTACTGCTTAATAAGTGGGACTAATAATTTATGCTAAGTGGAAATGTGTAAAAATTTACATCAGCAAATAAATTATTTTGAAATTCACAAAATGAAAAGATACTTTTACCTCACATCCAGGGGTGTTCCTCGAGCAACAAGAAGTTTGGCAATTTCTGTTCTACCATTAGCCACTGCATCATGCAAAGGTGTGTCATGGTCAAACCCCCCAGCGACATCAATCATTGCACCATTGTCAAGCAACAGTTCTGCAACTTCCACAAACCCATGATTACAGGCTTCGTGCTGAGGTTGAACAACCAAAATTAGTTGGTTTTGATGGAAGCTTTGCAAATAATGTGTTTATTAGATACTAAAACAAGAGCTGACACAAAGGTAATGCAAAAATCTATCAAATGTTGTTTTATATTAAAATAAAAATTATTATTAAAGTTTGTACATGTAAGATCAATTTAGTTTAATTTACAGTTATATACCTTTAGATAATGATAATTACAGTATTTAAACAAAAATAACAAAATGATTATTTTTAGCCATTTTGTTTGTTTTGTGCATGCTTTTGGCAAGATGAGGGCAGAAAGGCAGGAAACTGGCCAGTTTTTGTTCCTCATTACAGTGGTTTGAGGGTGCATGAAAGATTAAATTAAATACCAGTGTGAACAGAGCCTATCATTTACCCATTTGACCAATCTGGCAAACTCCAATTTTTTTCTCTACAAATTTTAGCTCAATAAATAATTATTATCATTAGGCAGAATAAAATGTAATGGGGGTGAGGTGGGTGAATAGCTGTATTCTCACCAGGGGGGTCCAGCCTGCATTGTCCTTGGTGTTTGGGTCAGCACCTTGCCCCAGCAATGTCCTCACAGTCTCAATTTTTCCCTGTGAAGGAAAAATATTGATAGCTTTTTGTAAAAAAATGAGGTAACTTTCATGTAAAATAGTAAAAAACCTTATTAAACTTATACTGTATTCACAAAGTTTAATAGATCTCTGATTGGTTCAGAACAGTGATTTCAGAATTAATGGCACACTTTTCAGTCTATCACTCTTGAACCTGTCAATGACACTAATCAAAGACGATGATGAAAACAACAACAATGATAATGATAACAATGATAATGATAACAATGACAATGACAATAACAACAATGACAATGATAATGATAACAATGACAATGATAACAATGACAATGATGACAATGACAACAACGACAATGATAATAACAGTGGCAATGACAATGATAATGACAATGACAATGATAATGACTGATGACAATGGCAATGACAATGGCAATGACAATGATAATGACTGATGACAATGGCAATGACAATGATAATGACAATGACAATGATAATGACTGATGACAATGGCAATGACAATGATAATGACAATGATAACGACAATGATAATGATAATGGCAATGATAATGACAATGACAATGACAGTGATAATGATAATGACAATGATAATGGCAATGACAATGATAATGACAATGACAGTGATAATGACAATGACAATGGCAGTGACAACAATGACAATGACGACAATGACAATGATGACAATGGCAATGACAACAATGACAATGGCAATGACATCAATGACAATGGCAATGATAACAGCAATGATAACGACAGCAATAATGATGACAATGACAACATAAGCATGTCAATGGCAGCTCACTATGACAATGGCAACAACAGTGACAACAACACAACAGCAATGATATTAAAAATAATGACAACAACAATAACAACAGCAAATCACTGTGTGTGACAATTGACACAAATTAGATTCAGCTGGATATGTACAACATACATGTACATGTTTTTAACCCACATTCTAAATATAGTATCACACAGATTGTACCTTCAAGGCTGCGACATGCAATGGTGTTTCCCCTCTTTTGTTCCTCTTGGTTATAATCACTGGTGAGGCTGGGACTCTGTTTGGTGTAGCATCCATGGATTTTGTACGTTTGTCTGCATAATTAAAATGTAAAAACAACTGGAGTGATTGATTTTACAAGTCATGTTTACTGTTGTAATTAGTTCAATCCCAATACTTGAGTTAGATCAAAATCAGTGACATACAAATACTTGCTTGTACAGACTCACTAATTTCTCAGCGTATCATCCCTAGGGTTTCAGGATCTTCCTTTGTTTAGGTGTCTTTCTGAATCCTGGCATGATCCCGAGACTCAAAGAGATCAGGATCTGGTATGAATCCCGAGGATGGTATTGTATGTCAGTTGAACTGATTTTGTAATAAAAATTATGATGATAAAGATTTTGTTCAACATTGGTCATCTAAGGTCAGCCATGGCTGATTCCAATTTTCTTTGATGGTTGTCAATTGCAACATAAAGTGGAAAACTATGGCCTTATCCAGAAATGAATTATAATTAAAATGCTTGGAAGTCATCTGTAATGTGACAGAATGAAGAGCACTACATGTAACTTCGAGGAAAGAAGCAATATCAAAAGGTAACTACTGAAACTACATGTACTATACCAATAAAAGACGCTGCCTGTGTGTACATGTAGACTGTAAGGAGATATACATTGTACATATGTACATGTAGAATCCTGAACAGCTTCAGCCTGCTCCTTGTTCTTGGCATTATTTTAGGAAAATCAAGTCCTCATTCTTCAAAATGCTGTTCTTAGGGGTCATTCAACATTTTACAGTCAACAGAAGTGATGCAGGAAGCATAATCAGAAGAATTTAGCTGTATATTTCAAAATTCCAGATGGCAAGTTCAGTCAAGAAAATGAAAAGGCTTTAACTTGCACTTAAATCATCTTTTGGACCTGTTTGTTCAATATTTGGAAAGTCCACTGTGTTGCAACAACTTTGTCCTTCATGGATTTTCAAACTAAGCATTTGGGAGGAAATGATTTTTGAATGAGACCCACTGACCTGCTGCCATCTTCAAAATGTTCCAACATGTCTCAAAAGTTTGTCCAAAACTTCACCACAATGTTGAAAACTTCTTCTCACTACAGTTCTCGCGTCACTTCCATTGACTGTACATGTAATATTCTAAGGTTGTATAATTTATAAAAAACACATAGGAGATAAACCCTTCACAGGAGTTAAATTTGTTAAAAACTTCAATTAATTAATTTCAATTCAAAGAAACTGAAAATGTTGAATGACTCCCTTTTTGAAACCATTTGATTAAAGGTCACAGACAGTCACACACCTGTCACAGCACTGACTGAGTCTCTGATACTCCTAGTGGCCAGCCCATATAGCACTTGACTACTCTCCACAGATCTTCTTTTCTTCCCTCTGGTTCTAGCAACATGGTTTTCCTTCTCTTCTTGACAGCCAGCAGAATTTCCACTTTTAGCATGATGACCTGACATAAGTTTGGTGAACTTCTCACTTCTGCTGTTAGTGGAAGGTCCAACTCCTTCATCAGCAGAGTTGGCAACAGAACTGTTAAAATTCAGTGTCAGTTCCTTGTCATTCTCCCCATTTGTTCTCAGCTGTCTTTTCTCTTTAGATTTGGCAAAATCTTGTTCTTGTAATGATGATTTGTTAATCCTGCCTTTTTGCCTCAGATGTTGTGTTGTATAACTTGTTAATTTAATTTGACGTTTCTTCACTTTGTTGTTAGTTTTTTGTGACAAACATTTGTTTTCTATGCTTCTATCTCTCATCTGGATATCATTGCTATCCATAGGTTCTGTGGCTGTTGAAATGTTACTTGAAAAGTTTGTACTTTGGGTGTTAGTTTGATCACTAGATTTTTCTTTTTCATCTTTACTTTCGGAATTAAATCCATCAACTTGTTTTGACATGCCTCTTGTGAATTTTCTGGCATTCTTCCTGTCCTTAAGGCTGTATGTTCTTACATGTATGGAAGATTTGAAAACCTTTGCTGTACTTAACGTTTCACTATCTCCTTCAAAATCAAACTCTGATTTGTTTTGCTCTTGTTTGCTTGAATTTTCAAAATCTTGAATTGAAGTATTTTCAGTTTCTGCAATTTTTGAGCTTTCTGTTGGTGATGGGAACACAAATGAATCTGTTCCTAGAGCGGCTGACTGTTGTGTCTCCTCCCATGAAATTTCCACATGATTGACACCTGAATTCTTCTGGTTCTGTGCACTTTCCACACTTTGCACTAAATTTTTAGGCAGAAATTTAAAAAAATTGTCTGAACATAAATGTATTATATTTTTTCCCTTTAGGGTAGGGGCTTAGTAGAAGCTGGGAGCTTATTTGCATTTCAAATGTCTGACTTGGAGCTCCCCAAGGGCTGAAGGGGAGGCTGTTAGAGACAGCGGGCAAAATCACAGAAATCCAGAACAGTAGTCATGTGCGGTTTGAAAGGTAGAAAATAATGTTCATCTCAAAACCATGACACAACAATATGTCAAATTAAATGACTCTACATGACTGACTGTGTATATTATTTACCTTCTGTTGATGATTGTACCTCCTGATCCTCAACCAGGCTGCATAGTGTTTTACATGATATCACAGTATTTGCCAGCTGCCGGTTGGTTTTTAAATCCTTGAGCCAGGAGAAGGCACCACATTCAGGACATTTGGAGTCCACCCCAACTTGACTTTTAACACATTCACTGTTGGTATTGCAAAAATTATAAAATAGTGCATATACATTTATAATGTAAAATATGTTCTAACTGGCTAATGGATGACCAGTAAAAGTAGTGTTTATATTAGAAACTAAAGACACTCATTTCAATTCCTATTCTATTCAAGCTTTGCCACACGTTCCTTGTCTTCTTCTCTCGTGCTCTTCGACTTATGGAGTGTCTGTGTGACAGTCTACAGATGTTTGCAGCCATTTTAAAAGACTTAAAAATTTCAAAAAAGTAAACTTAAATATTTTTTTCTTTAATCATTACAGTTATTTTGACCAGAGCTAACAAAATTTTGTATCATCACAGGTTTTTATGTTCACAACTTCTTTAAAGGAAGTGTTATGCACTAAAAACTGCCTGGACAGTTTGGTACAGATACAATACTATATATACACGTATGCTAGCACAGCCTGGATATTTTGAACATGACATTGACAAATCTGGCTTAATTAATTTTCTGGATGGACCCAATACCTCACATGGAGAGAACATGTTACTTTCTGTTCTATCTGCCTCCTTGAGCAGAAGGGGACGGGTTGCTCACCCACTTGGGTTGGGGGGAGGTACATGTACCAGGTTCATTTCTCAAACCCGACCTGTTTATGACCAAAAACGTGGGTTTACCTCAGTATAAGAACCTCATGACTGATGTCATATACAGATACACAAATGATGTCACAGCATGAGCAATGATGGCTAGTTCTATCGTCAAGGATTGGCGATATGGTGCATGCTTACACCCATACTCTTCAAAATTTACTTCAGTTATGGGAGGTTAATTGACATCATTATTGTGCTTGACGTCTAGTTGACGTCAATTATATGGTTGTGAAATGTTTAATTTAACTCCCATAACCAAAGCAAGTTTTCCAATCTATGAGTACAAGAGTGCAACTTACTAACATTGTTGGGTGATTTATTGCCCTTCACCACTGGTGCATTCAGTCTGACATTGGTCAGACTGGGTGACATCAGTCGTGAGGTTCTTACACCAAGGTAGAGCCAAAAACGTGCCATTTTTCATCACCCAGTTTATTACTGAGAAGTAAAAATTGTACACTGTTTATGAACCTAAAATACTATTGGGCATAGGAGTTGGTACTAGTACCTGGTTTATGAAAGTGACAGGAAGGAACAGGAACTGCAGCTTGATTTAAGAATACCCAGCCCATTTAGTATTTAGCATACCAACAACTTGGATTTTCAATAGACCATAGGCACAGTCACTATGATTTTTAAAATGTTTATTTCTCATTCTTAGTGGGCCAGGTACCTTACGAATTCTGAAATGAAAGCCTCTAGAATTGTATACCTTATTCGAAAATGCAAGGTCCGAAAAGATTACCTCCCTGAAGGGATAGGGGGGGAGGGCATGCCAAGTGCCTCGATCATATGTTGACGTCACACTGTATGAACTTACCGACAAAAGAAATGATCGCAAGCCTCAAGAGAACACGGATCTGATACCAGACCCTTGCTGAAATAAAACAGATGATTTCTGCACATAAAATATTGTAAGACATATGTAGACATGAATTTGATCAGTTATATGAAAACAAACAGAGAGAAGACAGATAAAACAGTAGCCGAGTACACGTAGGTCGTTGTAAGACGCATCGAGCTCGACCACTGATGAAAGCAGTGATCTGTGAAGTTCCAGAAAGTTTAAGGCCCGAAAGCTTACCAGATTTTACACGTTAGAAGACTTTCAAGTTCGGACAGAGCTCTACGAGTGTTCTGCCAGCCGATCATTGCTCAATTTTGACATAAAAAGCCGGATAACATCGAAATTTCCCGCGTTGTTTAACTCGCGTGTGTGCGCAGACTCAGTCAGTGATTGGTAACCACGCTTTCGTTTCGTAACCTGGCCATTTCAAGTCAAAAACATGCCCACCGCCGGATTTGAGCTTTCAGAAAATAATTATTAGTTTTGTAGGAAACGACTTTATTATTTAACAAAATGGCCAGACTAGGAAACCCGTTTGGTCTTATGCGGAGGTGTTGGGTACCATTATGTACAAATTGCTTTAGAAATCAAAGACGGCTGGTGACAACTTCAACAAGTTCTTGGACTTGGAGCCGGTTCCTTCACAGAAGTGAATCATTCCCGTTATTTATACCATCGCTGATCAAAAGACAAACTCCGTACTGTTTGCCCACTGTTCAACGTATTACTTTTATTAGCGATACAGGACTTGTACGTAAGCCCAAATCTGAACTACCAGATGAACTGTGGGTTTTGTTGCTGATTGGTGAGTACGAGGTTTTTGCGTGATCTTCACTTTAAAAACTATCAGATCACGCATTGTGACTCTGGTTGTGAAAATCACGCAATACGCACATACCGGTAGATGTTCATGTATAAAACCAGTGATTAGATCGGCCTAGAAGAAAAAAAACGCTCAACCAATACTGGCAACAGGGGATGAAAGGACTTGTAAATCAGGGAATTTTGCCTAAAATTTTGTTTAGATAATTGATTTTAAAGATAACTCACGGATTCGCAGATCCTAATGAGTGTATCGGATCTGGATTAGGCAGATTTTTTGACCGGATTTTCAGATTTAACGGATTTAACATTCAGGGCCCGGTTGTTCGAAAGAAGGTTAGTGTTGTGTTGGGGTGTTGGGATCGAAACATATACTACGCGTATTGTCAATGTTTTATTCAACTTCTTGATGCCAACAACTATTGCACGTGACTTTTTCTATTTCATCTATGCTAGATATTGAATGATTGACATGTGACATGATTATTGATAATTATCTAAATGTAACTCCGGATAGAATTATCACGATACAACAGTTAGACTTAAGCTAGGGTTAGGTAAAACTTATAATTTGATTTCTTAAATTAGCAGCACATTTCAGTATTGCTAAAGCACTCTAAGGAAACCAGGATCCATCTGTTATTTATTTATTTATTTACCTTTCTCGTCTACACTCATTAAAGTTGAGTATTACAGACGTTATAAATTTAAAATCCAAATCAATTCAATTTATAATATTAAGCATTACTAATTACTAATGTTAGGAAGTAAACCCAACTGTGGGTTAAAATTTTAACCCTGGGTTAGCACCAACCGACTTTTGAACAACTTGAGAAAATCTGTTTTTACTTTGCCGTGTTTCAACAGCTGCTTGGTCATATAACATTTTGTATCTAGTTAAATTAGACCAGCAACAACACCTTGTCTTTTATATTGCTCCAATATTGACTTTTTGAGAGGTTTTCTTTTACCAGTTTTGTGATATTAAATAATAATTTTAATTAATAAATACTGTTTGAAAAAAAAATATTCAAAAGGGTTTTATTTATTGTTTTAAAAACTGTTATTAATTTATTGAAGTTTATATATTATTATATAACAGGTGTCAGTGGAGTTGTTCTCTTTGCATTTACGTGGAAGAAAAAACGTGAAACAGAGTTAAAAAGGGCAACACCACTTCATGAAAAAATGGCAAAAGCAAAGGTAAAGTAACAGCCATTGTTGGTACTGTAAGTTAAGGAAGTTAACAAGGTTGTTGAAATGTATGTTGTAGAAAATATTAGTGTTTAGGATCAGAGTGGATTCAGAAATTTCAGAAAGAGGGGCAACAAGGATATCTGTGTTCCAGATGTTGTGATTTTTATTGTTTGCACTTTTTTACAAGTTCAAAACTACATGTACATGTATTTCTTCAGAATAATTTTCAAAAACTGACTTCTATATATATTTTCCTTATTAATATAAAAGCAGTGTGTCAAAATGATACCTAAAAACAGAATGAAGCAAAAATGATATAATTGCCTTCAAACATTTGTACTTCTTACACCCCCCCCCTCCCCCCATGGT
>JANSTQ010144672.1:0-23089 GCA_026167885.1 Bergia puertoricense
TCAAATAATTATCATTGGTCGCGCGGCAATACGAAGATACGTTCTCTTAGGATTATCTTCTCTTGTGACAAGATAACACTTTGTTATCCTAAGATTTTTTGTAATAGTATATTTCTTTCGTCTTTTCATTTTTGGAGTTTCTTTGTTATACTTACGTGCTTCTAATTCGATATATACTACAACAGTCCAGTCGCAACAAATCACAACAAATCGTTGTTTTTCTCATGTTTATTTCACCGACACTTGAACCGAATATATACTTCCAACGACATACATCCAGATAATTCATATCAAACCGGTTACACAATATAATTGATAAACACTTGCAAGATAGGAATGTAACAAAGGATAACAGAAAACCGCTAGCTATTAGCAATAATAATGTTATCATTTTTAAAATACAAACTCGGCGGCTAAACCCAGTTTTGAATAAATTTCTCTTCAAATTGAAGTGAAGTTTTGGTGAAAGAGCACAAACTATATTTTCATAAATCATCTCTTGTATTAAAGAACCTGAAGATATCCACCTAGGAATAAATCTAAATTTATTGATATCCCAACGTTTCTAACAGTTTGCAGAGGCAAAATTCCACTACCTGGTCTCCCCAGCAGACGTTCTTTCGGCTCGTCACCAGTGTTTCCTCCCACAAAGAATGAAGGAAGCACTGGTGACGAGTCGCCGAAGGAGACCACCCTCTGATCTGCCCCGTCAAAGGGAAAGATAATATATCAAACACACTCTTTTTTTACAAGAACGTTGAGGTTGAAAATGAACAGTCTAAGAATATTTTTCACACCGAGACAAATATAATTGGCTGCATAAAATATATTTTCGTGACGGCATTTTGTAATAAGTTCAGATCGTTTGTTCAGGTTTGTGGATTTATCAGCGTTGAGAATGCACAGTTTTCCCGTAAGGCACAGGTTGCAGCTTGATGAACTTCCACTGCAAGCACTTGCTCGTTTAAGTATTGATCATTCAATTTGGAATTGTGTGTTGTTGTCCTTCAAATCCCAGACCTAATGCGAAAGTGCAGTTTCGTTTGTATATTTACGGTACTTGAATGAAAGTTTGTGGTTATCAAGTCTCGTTTTAAAACTGTGTTCAGTCCGGCATTCCAATGTTTGTCTTTGTGTCTGTGATTTCAGCTCGATTGGAGCACTTTTACGGATCTAGTGAACACCACGTTCATTATTCATTTTATTTGGGTATATATATGAACCGAGTTGAATGTTTGGAACAGCCTTTGAAAGAGTTTATACAAACACAATTCCAAAAAATATCAAGAGCATTTTTAAGAACATTTAAGCTGAGATGGTAATAAAAAATAATAACCTTCAGCGTCAGACCCAAAATATTAACGTTCTTTAAAAAAAGAGTGTCTTGATTGCCACAAATGACCATTTAATGCAAAGATAAATTACCAGGTCTCCAAAAAAGGCCAACTTAAAGACTACGTTTGAACGTTCTTCGTATCTTCTTTTCGCACGAACGTTTGAACTTTCGTTCTAGAATTATAGCCAGGTTGCACATACGAAATTTCTTTGTTTGGCAGGAATGTTTCAATGTTTATTTCGCGGTATGCGGTACCTCGGTCAAAGCACTGAAGGCTATAACATTTACACAGTTTGCGAGTATCTAAAAAAAAAAAATAATTGACCAAAGCCATTGTCACCAAATGTTTTTTTTTCACACGCGATAAAAATAATCATTTTCATTTTAATATTCTTCATATGCTATATATTCTGTTATTTGTAAATGTCAAACCCAACACAATTCAAACACTGAAGAGTACTGATCAACTGTCTCCACTCAATTTAAAGTCGTAATTGTGCCAATTCGACAGTAACTGAATTACAGAAGAACAGGCAATCACAAGCAAGGTGAATTCACCGATTATAAAATTTAATTAGTTTGTTCAGGCCGTGAGCTTCACACAGTCGAATGCTTAAATGGCGTATTTCCTCGAATAAAAGCCGGGGGCTATTAATGATAATTAACATTTTAGAAAAAGAGATCGTTCTGTGTCGGCGAGTAAGCCACACAATTGTGTTGTAAAATCTAAGAAAACCCTTGATATGACGCGTTCACCGTCAACTTCGGTGCAGTGCTGAGCAGAGAAAATAAAAAGCCCGAAGCCGTCCTTACACTGTTGCAGAGAAGGAAGTGGGACAGAATGAGTGTCAGAAACAGAAATGGAAGCACAGACAGTAGCTCGACGGAAGCGGAGAAGGAAGAAACGTAAAGTTTGCTTTTTCGTCAGTCTATGTTTCCCTTCCGACGCTTCTGTCCTAGTATCAGCCAAAACGACGGAAGAAGAAGCGAAAGCCAGTCAGGATTCCATTTTGAAAATGAGAACAAAACAACATAACAGCGTGCACACAAGGCTTTTATCCCGCAAATCTGAATTCGTTTAGCTCACACTAGAACGTAACGTTTATCGTTTTCGTCGTTACTTCCACTCCTGGTTCTGTTGTTATTGTAAGTGCAGCTAAAGTTTTTACAGTTGGCTTTTTGTCCAGCTGAATTAGTTTGTGGCACGAAACCTTTCGCGAGTTCTCACGAATAAAATGCTTCAATTATTTCCGTGCTGACTGCTAAGCCCTTATTCGAGAAAACACGTTATGTTTCTCCTGTCCTCTGCAACTTGGCGGAGGGAGGATAGGGGTTAGTGGGAGTCTCTTGGCTCCCCCCCCCCTCCCCTTCACCATTCTTATGGGCCTGCACTTGGTATACTCAAGATTAAAATACCAGTACCCATAATAATAGCTAGGATAGCGTTTTTTTTTATTTCATCTTAGTTTATGCTTTCTAAAATCGGAAGGCCGTGAAATTAAAAGATAAATTAAATGATATTTCATATACAAAAATTACCAAAACCTTTAATTTTACAAAACCGATTAAGAGTGATTCGAAAAATTGAGATAAAATTGACTTACGAAAACGTCACGAGATACAAAATACATCTCATAGCTTGTTGAAAGCCTGAATCAAACAAGTGGAATGTTGAGAGTTGGACGAGACTTTCTTTAAAGTATTACATGTGTGCGCACAACTGGCAAAATGCAAAAAAACTTTCACGAAATTTGAAAATATTCAAGATGAGACCTGACTGGCAGAAAGGAAAAGCTAAAGTTTGAACTTTCATGCTCTTCTGAACGGTTTTAAAGTAAGAAGAAGAATGGCTAAAATTTAACCAGATGATCGGATCTCGCGTGCTAGGAACGCCTGACTGAAATGATCATACGGTACCATTCCATTTTCGTGGGCTAAAAAGCAACTGCTTTGTTGAATGTAATTACCAGAACTTGTGTATTTAATAGTTCATTTTACGGAATTCGTTTCTTTAGCAAAACGAGAAAACATCAGCGATCGTTAAGTACTAATCTCGCAGCGCGTTTCTGGGATTGTGCCTTTTGAGCAGACCTGAAAGTGCGCGCTGATTGGCTTACTCCGAGCACGTGATAAATGTCCGATCACCTGGAATATTATACAAAAGTCAAGGTCCAAGATCAGTTATGTATTCTGATCAAATTTTTTTATTCAGAACCAACATGAACGGCATCGAAGGAATTTCAAGAAGTGTTGGAAAAGCATAGAAATACATTAATATAGGATAATTGAAAATAGCTACCTAAATGTACATCTTAATCCAATCATCCAAATATGTTTGGGCCAAGTACAATAGTCCTTACAATGGAGACGGAAGCGAAGACCAAAGGAGCGTTTCGTTAAAGTGCAAGTTAAGAAACAGAGAAGCACAAACAGAAGCTCGATTGAACGAACGTAAGATTTCCTTTTTTCTCCCGTCTCCGTTTCTGCTTCCAGTAGAGAGAAGCGGAAGGTTTGAGCCAACCACAGTGCTATTTTGAAAGTGAGCACAAAAAAACGACAATTTGCAAACGAGGCTTCTACGCATGCCCTGCTAATCCAAACCTCTGCTTGCGTTGCTAGTGCATGCAAGGCTTGAAGACAAAAAATCTGGAGCACGAGAGATCTTCTTTTAAAGAGTTTAAAACCACGCTCATAAGTCCCTTGGTTAGAACCATCCCACCCCCTCCCAATTTTAATTCGACCATGATGACCCTCCTCCCACCTCATTTTCCCAGATTGTAATCAGAAATATCACTATCGCACTAAAAGTCTTGGCATGTCTTGAAAAGCGTAGTTTTACAGTTGTCCATACAAGTCTTCTGCTTTCAAAAACTAGCTTCATACATTTTTACCCAAGGTACAATGGCGATCAAAATGACTTGATTTGGCAAGGAAAAGAAATTGCAATTGAAACATTTTGGGCCTGTGCTGCTTTACCTAACAACTAATCCTTTTGATAAACATGATAAGCTCTTAAGCACTCATAGATGTAATCCCTTTCGACCACCTTTTGTAAATATAAAGCCTTATTTACACTAACGCCCAGAAACAAGCACAAGCACTTGCAAGCGGAGGTCCTTGTGAAACAGCCACAAGAGTCACTAATTACCAGATCGTCAAAACCTGCTTCAGCTCTGCAAATGCAGGTAAGACACCAAAGGAACCTGGAACGAGTGCTTTGATTGGTTAATCCAAAACAGACCACAAAACATTCTTGTTCTGTTTTCACAATATGTTGAAGCAAACGCAAGAGCAAGTGCGAGAAAAGGAAAAGCTTTGATCGCTTGCTTCATTTCTTGTTCTTGTGTCAAGACCGTTTTCACAGTGAAACAAGAACTTCTGCGCTTGTTTCTGCGTCGCTGGTGAAATCCAGACTTCAGCATTCTGTACTACATCTACAGTTTTTAATGCAGAGTTATGCTTGAATTTTTGTTGTACTTAGTTTTTATATATTTAACGTGTTCTACCGAAAAGTAAAATGATTGTGTAAAAGTACGACTTCACAAAGCTTGTTATGATTAAAATAAATTACACATTGACTAAAATATACCGATTCTTTTTTCATAAGAATTCTTTTTGTAAGAAATCCCTGAAAAATAAGAATTTTCTAAGAATCATGCTCAGGCTCATTTTATGTTCAACACTTCTAAAATGTTTCAGTTCTGTACATTTTACTCCTTTTCTCCAAATGAAGAGAACTATCAAATTTCAAACTAGAAATTGACTAAGAATCATTTGAGGTTGAAATCTCTCCCGCTGAGAATGACGAGGCTCAAAAAAAATTCTTATAAAAAAGAAACGGTGTTATATGGCCTGTCCTACTGACATAAACGACCACCAGCAGTTGGTATTTGTCTTGTTAGTATCTGTTAGTGTATATTTAGTTAGATTTCACTATGTAATTGGCTTTACATTAAAACCAACAAAATCACTCTCAAATTAAAAGCAATACATTTCGGACGGTTCAAATTTCAGACACAAAATGTCCGAAAACACAACTGTCCGAAATTTTATAATATGTCCCAAATTTTTACAGCGATGTATAAACCTTATCCACCATTCTGAGGCACTACTACTTAATTCCAGGCCGTTATGAGATTCGTCTTTGAGGCAGTCACAATGAATATTAAAGATCCCATTCAATATCTTGCGAAGTAAGTGGGTGACTGTTGAGTACGGAAAATACCAAAGTACTGGGAAAAATGTTGACTTAGCAGTTTGTTGCAGTCTTTCTAACTTTGTTCAGCTGTTTGCATGGCTATATTTCAGAAGTGTTCAAATACTGAAACTGAAATTATTAAAATGTCATTTTTGCCATGTTGCTTGTGGTGTTATGCAGCTTCAGCTGAAATTTTTGCTTTTAAAAAACATAAAGAAAGAGCAGAATCTCATCTGAATCACACTTGGATTTCAGCAAAAAGTCTGTGGTCACATGTATAAATTTGGCATGAAAACGTTCAGAAGAACATAACATGTGCCACATCTGGACAGTATAAAAAACATATTCCTGTTCATAAGATTAATTTGTGATAATATTTTGTGAGAAACCCTGATTAACCTATAAAGATCATCTCATGATATTGCTCACATAAAAATATATGCACACTAACATGTTCAACAAGTGCTACAAATGTAATGATAAGTAACTGCTCCACTCTAGAGTACAACCTATATCACCTCCCTCAGTAAGGCAAACATACCCGCTGACAGGCAACCTGTGAAGAAAGGGTGAGTTAGACTTATCTTTTATGGCTATTAACTTTCATTAGCAAATTTACCACATATTAACACAACATAACACAACATAACATAACATGACATGACATGACATGACACAATAAGACACAACACAGCACACCATAACACAGCACAGCTTAGCACATCACATCACATCACAACACAACACAACACAACATATAACATAACACAACACAACACAACACAACACAGCACAGGTCAACTCAACATAGCACAACACAGCAAAACATAAAACACAACACAACCTATAACAGCACAACACAAGTTACATGACACAACACAAATAGTATACTGTCCTCATTCCAGAGCATTTGCTCCTTCAAAAACATAAAATGTGACTGGTACAACCTGGCTGGTTTTCACACATCAGAAGTGAATCATTAGATGTATTTAGCCATGCACACTGAGGTACTGGTAATACCAGATTATGGTGATCTCAGAATGACCAAGCTGTGAAGTTTTCTTTGTCAGAAGATGATGAAGAACCAAAATTAGCAGTTTGATTATAAATCAATTTCTTCTTTGCCCTTACATGCTGAACACTGTCTTTAATCAGGACAACATCCAAGCTTGCAAGTTAATTTGTCCATAGTGCCATAGTTCAAATGCTTATTCCTGTCTGTTCTTGTTAATTGTTCTTTTTTCTTGCCTCAAATTTGTCTACTCAATTTTCTTTTAGAAAAAACTTTAATCTAGGGTGTAATGTTTTATGGCATGGGTTTTCAGTTTTATTGTGGCTTAGCATCAGGAGCTAAAACTATACAAGAGACCGTGTGTTTTGCACCTTGTGCTTTGTACTGAAAATGCAAATAAACAAATTAATTAATCTATAAATTTTATTAGTTAATTGGATTAACTCATTAGATTAATTCATTAATTAATAAACAGGAAAGTTCTCAAGCTCACCAGCTACCGGCATTGTTACCACCCAAGCAAGGATGACATTTCTGAACAGCTTCCAGTCCACAGCAATCTTGGACCTCACTCGACCAACAATGACAACTGAGCCAACTTTACAATGTGTAGTACTGATTGGAATACCCAGATTTGACGCAACCAGCACTGTCAATGCCGAACCAATCTCTATTGTGAAACCACTGAGGACAAAAGAAATTCAGTAAAGAAATCAAGAATTTACTTTCAATTGGTGATTGTACAGTACTATAAGTGAAAGTAGTTCGTTTTTATAAAACTTTAATTTCTTTAATCATTAATACAATTTTACGCATTAATTTTCATCTGATTATCTACTATCATTACAGTTTTGGTCTGGATCTAGAAATACATATCTATATATCTATCTATATATCTATCTATCTATCTATCTATATATATATATACACCTATATATACACTTATACTCATCCATACATAATTGCACACATATACACACATGTGCATACTTTCACACAGTGAAAGTAGTTCATGCAATCTGTGTAGTTGACACATGAGCATGCTAAATGGAGACAAAAAAATTTTTTTTAATGCATTTAAAAGAAATAAAGATATAAGCATAGAACAATTCTTTTGAACAGCATTTTCGTAAATCTACACTTTTTCGTCACTTCCACTAATGTTTCATGCAACGCCATTTAAATGACCATGGCAACCTTAAAAGGTATGCTGCTGAACCAAAACCTGGGATTTAAAATCCCTAAGAGGTACAAGAACATCCCCCCTGTTAGTAAGGGGGTTATCCCCCCAGGGCAGTAATTTGTACTCAAACATTGACCTTCACCACAAAACCCAAAACTAAGCTTCTGCATATTCTTCACTTGAAGATGATCATTAAAAGGTGACCAATATGACGCAGTTTTATGAGCTTCATTAATCCTTTTCTTCACTATTCTTCTGTTGATGTTGTCATCTGGGGGTACTCCCTATAGTTGGGTTAACAGGAATGTGCCACTGGATGAGGCATTTTTGGGATTGAAGTGACTAAAAAGGGACCGTCTTTTTCATCAGAGTGACTAGAAAGGGGGTGCTTTTCAATGCAGTTGCCTGAGTGGCACTGGGAAGACCTTGAGTCTCGTCAAATGTGACTGCATTTCATCTCAAATTAGCTCTTAAAACAATCTGATTCTGCTTTTCAAAGATTATGAACTACAAAACACTGTTACAAGCTTAATGAGAAACAACAAAATGACTAACTTAGGGATATATAATATTTTCTTAAGCAACACAATGCAAGTGACACAGATGGGTTTTATATGATTGTCTACAAAAGTGACTATTATGGGGTATGGACTTTGAAGGGCCAGTGGCACATACCTAGCAAAAGATAGGTCATGTAGCCCCCCCCCCTCCCCAGGGTGTTATCCACATTGCTCAAGCTCCCTACCTTCTAGACAAGAATGTGGAATGCCAGTATGCTTGATGAACCCTACCTTGAGGGGGTGATGGGGGTCAAATCCTCACCGATTGTTTTGATCACCCTACGACCCCACACCCACAGGCCAATGGAAATTCCGACACCACCTATCACAAGAATCCAGACGGGTATATCGACCTTTGGTAGGACCATACCATACTTGAATATAACCCACAGTGATATAAGAGGTCCGATGGCATTGCTGAAAGATACAAAAGATATTTTATATAATTATTATATTTTTTTGTATTCCTGGTATCTAATGGGGTACAGTTTGATACAGAGTCAAGTAACAAGTTAGTGTTGTATTTTGTACTTGATTACACTAACTCGAGACATTAAATTTGTCAGTGAATGCTTCCTAGAGTTTCAGCATCTTCCAAAAGATTTTAGGCCTTGAGTCTCAAAATGATCAGGATTTGACATGAATTCCAGAGGTGGTACTGTTTTTACACGAGACAGAAGGTCTGACTTGATTCCAAAATAGTCGTAGAACTCGAAATCATCAGAGTAAATCTCCTATTATCTTTCCCACAATGACTACAAATAATGACAATCATATCAAAGGACTGTAGTTCAGTTTGTGTTGATCACAAATTTAAAGCCCATTCATTTCAACCAAGATTTAAACACCATAAACTGCCACTTATAAGCTCCCCCTTTTATACCCCCCCCCCCCACCTTCCTGGTTATGAGCCCATCCATCTGTAAACAAAAAAAATACATCCAATTATAAGCCTCCCCTGGATGTAAGACCTTCCAGTTTTCCTTGTTTTCGTGATATTAAGGATTCTTACAGAACACTGTACTACTTTAAACAGAAAATTAGGGAAATTTGTAGGAAAATTTAGGAACAATAAATTTATAACTACCTTGTTATCTATCTTTGTATTTACATCTTGTCAAATTACCATTAAAGTAATTGTTCAATGCCCTACTGCAGTGTTTCTGTAAACGTACAACAATTTTTGCAAACAAAAAAAACATATTTTGATCAACACTGATGTACCTCAGTTCCAAACGATTTTTAGTCCGCTTATAAGTCTCCCTCGGATATAGGCCCCTCCGTTTATAAGCCCACCCAAAACCCCTTACGAAGTTGTATGAGCCCAGGGCTTATGAGCGGCAGTTTACGGTATTTCTGGGAGAGAAAATGGATGGCCTTTTTCTCTCGGAATCCCTGCAGTTATCCAATACACCTCATTAATTTGTTATGTTGCCAGTATGGTGAATTCTGATGGTGTAGTGGATAACACGCCTGACTAGCAATCAGGGAGACGTGAGTTCGAGTCCCGCTCATGGCACAAAACCCAATTTTTTCAGACGAGTGTACGCTCCACCCCGTTGTTACAAACAATGTACAAGAGATAAACTTTTTCTCTTTCTTGGAAATACTTGGGGAAGAGTCCGAGGAACGTGACAAACCACCAACATGTTTTTGTTTACAGAGGACGTCAGTAGCGTGGACATCTTAGAGGTAGAAAATGCGTATTACATTGACATTCGGGATATGTACTCCAAGGAGTGGAGAAGACATCGCACAGTACTGGCCAGCGGTAACGGCGAGGGGTTTAGAAAGGACTACAAACAGGTGGCACGATACTGCATGCGTTCGATTAGTGATGCCGCTGAATTGTTTGTACTGCTCTACCTGTTTATCACCAAAAGTTGGGAAAGGTATCGAGATTTACGTAAATACCGTGTCGATTCTAATTATGTTACAGTGTGCTTTGCTAGATCCAAAAGGTGTGCACATTGCACTTATGATTATTTTGTTCATTATTTTTTTAATTATAGTTCTGTTTCTTAGAAAAAAGGAAATTATTTGAGGTCATCAAATCAAACTGGCCTCTTTTTAATCTTGAGTTCATTTCATGTTTATGGAACCGATGTCTTTTGATATTACTTAAACAATCATAAAGCATGCTCTTTTTTCAATACTTCGGTAAATTCTTTAAAACACCACGACTCATAATTTTTCCCAAAAAGTGGTAAGAAATTTTTGCTTGGCCTATGGATTATTATTTAATCTTCAATCAGAACTAATATAGTGTTAGATAGTTAGGCTAATCCAGGTAATGGTGGTCAGTGTATATGAAAAATAACACTGCTCAATAAATTTAACTCTTAAGGCTTCCACAGACGAGGGAAGTAGTTATCGATAACTATTAGTTGTCGATAACAAAAACGACATCAATAACTGTTAGTGTTCGGTACAACTTTTTCATAACGAGAGATTGGCTATATAGCTATTGATATAAATATGGCAAATAGCATAACTACGGTACAGATGTCAACTTGACTTACCAGGAAATCGAAGATTGGTTTAGTCGTCAATAGCTATCTAGCAGACGGAAACATCTAGTTGTAGATGACAAAACAGCCGTGTTAGTTATCGGTTAGTTATTCTTAAAAGAACAAGTCCACAGTCCTTAGTTGTCGATAACTAGATTTTTGACAATTTGTTATCGATAACTTGGGACACACATGGGTTTTTTAAACATCGATTACTTTTTGTTATCGATTACTATTAGTTGTCGACAAGTGTCCCCTTGTCAGTGGAGAACCTTTATGAGTTAAACTTCGAGTGTAATAAACACAGCATGGATAATAGGAAAAAGGGTTTTTAGTCCTTCATTACCGACGGGTAATTACCTTCATTACGGACTGGTAATTTTAAAGAGCTACCAGTATGTACCAGGGGTCACAATTAGCTTTATTTTCACCTGCTCAATCCAGTTTTTTTAATTCGGACCAACTCAATAAAAAAGAAATCAATCCGAATGTACACAACGTAATATGAAACCCCTTTAATAAAGTAAAGGTCATGTTTCATTTAATAGCTGTGTTGCTTCTATTCTTCTAAAATTATATGAACGTGAACGTAAAGCTTTACTTTTTTGTACGTCCTTCAAAACGCTAACTGGCTAGGGCCGGCGCTCTCTCGTCAACTTCGAACTCTGCATGTAAAGTGTCTGTTGGTTGGTATAGATAAAAAGAGTTGTTCAAAGCGTTAACACTACAAGCTGGATGATTAAACTTGTTGCGGTGTTATTACTAATGTCGAAAATGTTTATCTGTCATCCCCGCCTCTTGTGTATTTTCTGCAATGCATAAAATGGTATTTTTGCTCGTCCGTAAATAGAAAACGGTACCATTAACTCCGACTCCCATACTTTATCAAGAATGTATATCACAATAGATGTGTGAATTTGGTTTTAGATCCACTGGTCAAACTGCTCCAAAACTAACCGTGGAGGAGTCTGGGCCCCAGTCAGGTCCCTTTACGGAGCGGACGGTGGAGTGGTCGAACCCCGTTGGTGTACCCGAGGAACTGCTCCACAGCTATTTTGAGCATTTCATTAATGGGGACCTGGGCCCGGGTAGAGAGAGGGCTGGGGCAAGGATCAGGTCTGGGTCAGAACACGACGGGAAGGAACGGATTCGAACCAAGAATATTCAGGTACCAGCACCGGAATTTTATTTCATATCTTCAGGACGTTGAGTGTTTGAATCATCAAATTTCTTTTGATTACAACCAAGCAATACCGTTGTACTTCTGTTTGTTGTGATTTCCAAGTACTCGTGGGAAACGCCTGGAAAAATTTACAAATAGACCTTATCACAGTTCCTGAAAAGTAACCAAGACATGTCTGGTAGTGAGGCGAAGATTGACTTTGCATTTATACGTGTCTTTGTCATACAAATCAGTGTTGTTAATATGCTAGTCAGTCTCACATCTCTAACCATGCAAGGTCAACGTTCGCCTCGATGCCTGACAAACGCTCGGTTACTTTTCAGAAACTCTGTAAAAGTAATCCCGGAAAGTCCTGGAACTCAAAATTTGTGATATGTACGAACTCTGAAATATGCTTAAACTGTGGATCCTTTGTTTACCCAGGCCATCTACCAAATGCTGCACGCAGAGTTCATCGAGGCAGGAGCCCTGAGACATGACACATCAGACCGCCTGGGGGAGGTGGTGAGGCTGGTATTGTGGGCTGGATGTCTGCCCTACACCTACCCCGAGCACGAGCTACCCGTGTGTCTCCTAATGACCAACGTCAATATTTACCTGTTTCACTTGTACAACCAGGACAGCGGCCCCATTCACGTGAGCATGCTCAGAACTGCTAGAGACCTTCAGGGAGTGCTACACTGTTTTTACAGTTTCCCGGTCCGAGCACTGAACCAGGTTGTTATTGGACTGTATGACCAGGTAGGAATGTCCTTTGTAGAAAATTACTCCTTTTTCCTTTTCTTCTATAGGCGTTCTCCAAGACAGGTGAAGAGCGCATGAACAAAAACTGAAACAAAGAAAAGAAAGTTTAAACATAAAAAATAACAGTAAACTAGAATGTAAACACAACACAAGAAAAATGTATTACCGTCTTCGAGTGTTAACATTTACAATGGTTTGAACAAAGAAACAGACCGGGATATACATGTAAGCTACTCAAAATGTCTAAAAAAGTAATCGAGCTGAGCAACTACAAATTTTATTCACATTAAAATATCAGGTCGGTTGGCGATAAAGCAAAACAAAACGAGTATAAACAAGTAAACACAAGTTGTCTGTTTTGTTCGTTTTTGGTTCGTTATTGTAATTGTTTTGAATGCTAAAACCTTGCGTGTACAACAGCTTTAAGCCATTGCTTGCGTAAAAAAAAGGAAGTATGCTGCGGCAGTGTGTGTATTATGTACAGTGTAGCACGGTCCTAGAAACTCCTTGAATTTTGTTTTCGCGTTGCAAAAATTTAAAACCCTTGAATTTAGATTTTGGTACTTGTTGCTCAAGCTACCTTTCGTATCACCCTAAAAGTAAAGGCCAACAATGTGGAAATCAGTTATCTAGCTAAAAAACAAAATACTTGTTTTCACATGTGAAAACTTTATCGTCGTTTTCTCATCAAGACAACTTCATTTCAGGTCAGTTTCTTTGAAGATAAGTTTTGAAAGTAATTCAGTCATTGAACTCATTACCTAAAAGTCCTTGAAAGTCCTTGAATCCAGTACCTAAAAGTCCTTGAAAGTCCTTGAACTCATTACCTAAAAGTCCCTGAAAGTCCTTGAACTCATTACCTAAAAGTCCTTGAAAGTCCTTGAATCCAGTACCTAAAAGTCATTGAAAGTCCTTGAACTCATTACCTAAAAGTCCTTGAAAGTCTTTGAACTCATTTCCTAACAGTCTTGGAAAGTCCTTGAACTAATTACCTGAACGCCCTTGAAAGTCCTTGAACTCGTTACCTAGAAGTCCTTGAAAGTCTTTGAACTCATTTTCTAAAAGTCCTTGAAAGTCCTCGAACTCATTACCTAAAAGTCCTTGAAAGTCCTTGGATGTCCTTGAACTCATTACCTAAAGGTCCTTGGGAGTCCTTGAACTCATTACCTAGTATTCCTTGAAAGTCCTTCACTTCAGTTCCAAAAAGTCCTTGAATTCAGTATCCGAAGAAGGGTATTAACCCTGTACTAATATGACTCCAAAGGAGTGGCTTGAAACGATCTGCTGAATATTACTCTGATTGCTGTCAGTACACTCTAACCTCCACACTAACGCTTGTCACTATCCGCAGGGTTTCAGATTAGAAGTTAAACTTGACGGGCCTAAAGGTACGTTCACCTTCCTCACACGTGACGCCGAGAAAACAGGCAAGTTTCTAGAAGTGTTGTGTGACATATTGGGTGAGCCACTGACAAATGGCCATTCACCTTTAGCCAGGAGGGTGAGCCAGTTATCCAACAACAGTGACAAGCCCTCGTTTGTTTATCCCGACGAAGAGAAACTGTCTAATCTGAAAAATAAACTTTTCAAAGGCACAAGCACTGAATCCGAAGATCAAAATCTGTTAATGTACTCGATCGTCAGAGAACTGACGGATACCAACGACGCTCACGGTCATTTCCAAGAAATTGAAGTCTTAACCAAGAGCCTTAGGAGTCTGATTGTGACAAGCTCCCGGATATTTCTCTGCGACGAAGACCACGTGCATTGGCCTCTGCCCACCTTCATGCGGGCGCAGCCTTCAACTCCTCAGTGGGTGATTACTAAGTCCCAAGAACTCAACAGGATTATTGGTGTAGATGTGTTTGAGTTGGACGCCATGAGTGAGTTTGTGGGCGGCTATGGCTTGTCCTTGATCTTTGATAGTGATGAGAGCGAGGAGGTGGAGAGTGACCGTCCAGTCACCAAACCCAATTGCTGGAAACTGGTATTCCGGGCCATGGATGAAAGAGAACAGCTGCAGAGATCGCTGGCTCAGGTATATGACAGATAAAACGAAATATGTTTCCTGAATAAATGCTTGGGGTGTTGTGTTTATTTCCGTAGCTTTTAGAGGCATTTATTTAAATGAATAACATCATATGACAAGCGCAATACCAAGATCGCAAAGCATGACGAGAGCTCTTATTTAAGGAGTTGCTAAGCTGCTGTTCTTGATCTAACTTACCGAAATCGTTCAATTTATCGCTTTGTTGGTTTTAATTGCTTCGTGTACAGATCAATGGATGGTACGCAACGAAAGCAGAAGTCTCCCACAATTTCTGTCGTTATTGGCATTGCCAAATACAACATTAGATTGTTTCTGCCTTTTCGTAAAAATGCAAAATAACTTCATTGTACAAGCTATGAGTGTTTAAACAACATCAATATTTTCCCTGGTTCATTGGCTCTGCAGTATATATGATGTGTGATAAAAAGGTGTTTCTTTTAAAGAGACATTCGTCTCTTAGTAACATGTTATCAAGAAATGAGGCAGCGAAGCGCCAGTTATCGAAATTCGACAAACATGTAGTTTTCTTTTATCTGTGTCCAGTTTTACAAACGAACGGAAACCCTCATAAGTGGCACTTGTCAAATAGACTAGGTAATGGAGACGGTCATCTTGGAAACTGTACTTATTGACGTCACAATTATATATCCCAAACAAGCGAGCCCGTGCAGAATATTGTGCTATCAGCAAACGGTGTTCTTATTTTTCAAAAAGCTTGCGGTTGTTTTCCTGATGCCCAAATTTGTGACTGCATTTATGAAAGCTATTTTTGCTCTTGGAATGATTCTTGAAAAATGGTATTGAGGTTCCGTGTTTTGTAATCCAGTAGGAACCCTGGCCAGATCAATCAACTAAATGAGTGCAGTTGAACTTTGTTGAATAACAACTAAAGTGAAGTTATAACGGTCAAGGATTCTAATACGAACATTAACACACACACACACACATGCCAACTGGGAAGGTTGTGTCTTTGCGGGTTACGAATCTAGTCATGTATGAAAATACTATACACCTCTCATTAAAACATAAAACCAGATTGCTCTATAAAAAAAATTAGTCTTTGGACTGATGATTTCAATCATCTTCAGTTGTTTAGACACTACAGATATGAAATCAAGGGATGTTAAATAACTATACTAACGAATTTTTGGCTGTTTGTAGGTATGGAAGGACAATTTCCAGGCTGACCTGTTTGTCACCTACACCAAGACCAAGTTGCGGCCGTTTGGCCCAGAGGACCATCCAACAGAGCTGCTCGGGGTAAAGGACACAGCCACACCATCTAAACTATTGACTCCTGTCGGAACGCCAAACGAGAAACAACTCAAGAAAACTCACAGACGTCTAGGCTCCGATAACGCTCTTCCAATTTTCAGAACCCGAGTCCCAGACAGCTTGGAGAGTTTGGTATCGCTCGATAGGAAGGCGTTGAACTCGTTTTTCCGCAAGGCCATCGCCGAAAGAGAAAACGAAGAAGAACCCGAGTCATTGCTTCATGTCTTGTGGACTGGATGCACTCCATATCTCTTCCCTGTTAGTGAGATCCAGGTGTGTTTGCTTGTCAGTAATTTGAACATTTACATCTTAGCTGATGGCAAACACAAGAAAATTGTCAACAAGAAAAAAGGAATCAAATTGCCGAGTGGAGACGGTGGCAAGGATTCCAAAACCCATATTTGTTTTAACATTATCCCACTGTGCAAACTACGCCAGGTTTCTGTGGGTCTGTTTGACCAAACCTTTCGTTTGGAGACTGAGAAACAAGAAGACACCTTCACAATCATCACTCGAGATTTCAACCTCACCAGCTCCTTCCTAGAGTGTTTGAATGCCATCCTGGCTTCAAAGAAACACGGCGACCTCACAGAGTCAACTTTTCGAGAGGATGAACTCCACAAAAGCATATATGACTCGCAGTCAAGTCATTTAGAAGGTAAAGATGACTCAGCTAAGTCAGAATTTTACCACGCTGATAGCGGTGTGCGATTTGTGTATCCAAGCGACGACACGCTGGAAATACTGAAAGATACCATCGCCAAATACAGCCAGGATTCGGATGACTGCACAAGCATCCGTGACGTCACGATCCTAGTGTACCTTCTGGTGTTCCACATGTCAGACTCCGGGAAGGAGGAGCCAAGAACAATGATTATCATGGACAAGGCGCTATGTCTGTGTCTGGAGGACCACGTGAATTATCCGCTGACCCTGTTTGCCACAGGCCTCCCATCCATTCCCCAGTACCGAGTGCAGGATGTGCGAGACATCTCGGCCCTGACACGCGTGGAGTTTACTGGGTTTAACACTTGTGATTTCAGTTTAGTGTTCAAACCGTGGAGCCCTGGAAACGAGAGTGTAGCAGAAGACTTCGACTCGGCTAGTATGGGGGAATTGTGTGTGATAACACACCACAAGGCAGTCCTGGGTGAGGGAGAGGAGTCAAAGTGGAGGATTATTGCCCCGACGTACGAGGAGAAAGAAAAAGCGCTGACCCTTATATGTAAATTATGGTCAGATATCAAAGGTGGAGCGCTTCCTGTCATGAAAGTCGAGGAAGCAGCCGAATAAAGGGCTCGCAATTAAGATTCCAAACAACCCAACAATGCTGTAATGAGCGAGCTGGTCTGCTTCACCGGTGGCAGAACGTTAGAAAAGTGAGAGACAGAGATGGGAGCTGCATCGTACCACAGCATAACGACAAGATGATTGATATGCGTAGGAACTCGAAGTTTTTGTAGAATTCTAAGAGCACTTTTGTTGGAGCGCAAAAAAGGAATTATTGAACCAGACAAAATAACGGCTTGCACTTTTTGTCATGTTGAAGGATTCTAAATATAGCAGGAGACAAATCAGTTCGTGTATGCAAGATATTTTTAACCACACCCAATATTGGTATTGGATAATGCTTTCGTTCGGCTTGAAGGCAAAATAGAAATTTTGTACGTTCAAGAGAAGATAATCCTCTCTTAGTGCGTTTGAGTATAAATTGACTAAAAAGAAGTCAATGGAATTTGCTACGTCAACATTCTGTGACAGGTGGGGAGGATTACGTAGAACTACTGAGATGTGAAACTTGGTTTTGTAAGGGACAGGTTGAAGGCGAGTTTGTGCTGCTCCAAAATAATTCATCTGTTAACAAACCACGAAAACAAAGTAGCTGCAACGTAAGTTCTTTCGAAATATCGAGATAACGACCACAAAAAAATGGTTTAAATGATAGTTAGAGCTTTTTCAATTTATTAGCACTTTTGATATCCATAACAACGAAGATTTTCTGGTTACGCTTCTCATGTCATTCCCGTTGATTGTAACACTAGCTGTATACTGCCCATAGAGGTTGTACAATCATAATTTTTGTACATTTTGAAGTACATGTTATTTAGCGTTTTTCACATGTCGTGAACAAAATGGACCGAGGTCAAGGTTTTTCTATTTTCTGGTCCTCGAGTACAATCAAAAACTGCCAACACGTTGGAAATTAATAGCAAAATAACGATTTTGTGCTTGAAATTTTGAATTATATAGAGTTGTAAGTTAATGCGAAGTAAAATGGATATTTCGAAGACATTTGTAATTGTAAGAATTGCGTAACGCCAACGGATTATCCACAAAAAGCTTATATTTTACTTTGCAATACCTTGATCTTTATTACATGGTAGCAAACCTAAACTTAAGGCGCTTTCTATTTGATTAGTATGGCCGGTCCTACCAGTTAGTTATCCAGTGGGACGTACGAATTATTGGAACTGGTCCTGGCCAGACTGGCCCTCCTTATGGATCAGATCCGCTCAGTTTGCCTGCTCTGGTCGGCCAAAGCGCGGGAATTTGGCGAGGTTTGGCGGGAAGAAACACGCGCGCGCCTTCTTCAGCACTTCGGTGTTTGCCAGCAGAGTTGAGACGATGTCGGAAAGGATCGCGCTCGAGAGTTACCGTAACTTGTTTGTGATTGGCCAGTTATGTTGGCCTTCTTATCTGTGATTGGCCAGTTATGCTGGCCTTGACCTTTCCATTTGTACTGGCCAGAACCAGTCCCTTTTGGGCCGACCAGACCGGACAAATGGAAAGCGATCTTTGCTAATTTTAAAATGTGCTTTCCAAAAATCTTGATAGTTTACGGTTCCCCTTGAGTATCTGAATTTAGAAAAATCATAATCTAAACAGAGTAAGGAGTAAAAATTTTGTCGAGATACTAAGTAACACTACACTCATTAACTGAAACCGAATTCTCCGCACCATGAATCGCGGGTGCTAAAAACTAAATGAAGAAGAGACGACTGTTCTTGTACATATTTCGAACCAGATAATAGCACAATATCAGCGTTGCAACGTATAGCGGATATTTGTTTTCTGTGCGTTAAGGTGGTAACAGGAGATAAAATGGTTAGTCGGTATTTTATCACAAGTATCTGCGTCTTGGGTATTGTACAATGGGTCCTTTGTATTAGAGAGTGTATAAAAGGGTGTGTTATTTTAGTTTAGTTCTCTTCAGTCGGTTCACCAGCGGACACAGCTTTTTTTATGTATTCAGCAGCAAATTCTAATTTGCATCGGTTTCGGTTTTATTTTGACCAACAGTGTTGGCAGTATGGCCACCTTGGGCGTATTGTACAAAATCTGTATCCGTTCATAAATCAACTACCGGATTGACTTAAGATGATATGCAGATCAAGAGTCCGATTGCTTTTCTGAGCTATTTAATTTTGTTGAAGCGTATGGTTACTCAGATAAACAGTGCTCTGGTGTAAAAAGGGAGATTCAAGAAGAAATACACTTTTTGGAAATTGTATATTGACCCTCCTAATTTTGTTTTGAGAATAATTTATGAAGGTTATGGATTACCTTTCAATGAGCAACACAGGCCCTGTTTGCTTCATAGCAACAGATCAGCGCTTCGCCATCCAGTTTTATGGAAGAAGTCATAACTAAATTGCTTGAAAACGGATGCACAAAGAAACAAAGCACCCCTCCTATGCGTGTTAATCCTCTCACAGTTGCGGTTGGAAGAAGCCAAGACAGGATGCAATAGTCATTGAATCCGAGTTCGAAGTTCTTAAGTTTCTCGCCAACTTGGACTCCGGGCGTTTTGGGTGAGCCATATTTCGATCACTTTTACTTGCCCGCCCAGAAAAGATCAACAACGAATTTAAGGTAATACAATCGTGCAGGCTACATTCACCTTGATCCCACTTCTGACATCAAGTTGTTCCCATAAATCTACGGTAAGTGCGTAAATACAACGGTTGAGTTTTCTCCCTAACTATGAAGTCGTCTCCGCCATTTTGGCTTAGAGCTTATGGTTCAGAGAGTAACGTGGGTGAGGTGAGGCCGCTGGCCAACAGTTTACACGTTTTGTTAATGGTGTTTCCGCGTTAGAAACCTATTTTTGTTGCACAGTTCCGATCAGCAGAGCTTGTAAATTCATTTTCAATCGTAGTTCCAATAAGGAGCTTGTAAATTGGCATACGATAACGTACCTTGCTCCATTTGAGAGCCGCAGCCACATTTTGTTGTGTAGCTCCATCTAGTGGAGCAAAGGCAAAGTCCATTTTCAAGAAACTGTAAATTCTAGTGCCTGAGATTCAGTTCCTTACTGACGTTATAACAATGTTTGTTGCTGTCCAATCTCGGACAATGCGAAGTATTCGCTGTCTATCCTGGGCAGTCAGGGTGTGCATCAGGTTAAAGGGAGATGGTTTATTTTCAGTAGGTATGCCAGCACATTGCTTGGGTTTTCCTTGCTTATTCTTTTGTTTATGTTTTAGATATCCTACGTGAAGGTATCTGGACGGTGGTGAAAAATCTAAAAGATTCTAGCCTGCATGCCCTAGTCCCAGAGGTTGTCGAATTAGCCCTCGGATCCAGCGCATGGTCAACGGTTCGGAAGTATTCCCAAGGCTGGAAACGATGGAGGGATGGACTTTATCCAAAATTGGAGTCGCAGTTATTTCACTTGTTCGATCAAATTTGTATACAGAGATCTACACGTCATAACTAGATTAACATTCCGTGATTAAACACAGGAAGCGATGGATTATCGTGAATTATCTTATGTTGTAAGCTTAACATTTAGAGCAAAGTGGTACAGTTCTCGATTAATGTCTTCCAGCCCGTCTCACCTTGAATGATCTTTGAAATCACATATCAATCACCTGATTCTGTAACAAGTTCTCCCAACCGGCGGAATTGAGAGTCTAAAAATAGAAAGGTGACGTCATACCCGAGGATGCGGAGCTATCCCGCCATTGACGTTAGCACTAGGGGCGGTGCTATCCCTTGATTTATTGCCCTTGGATGACCTTGTGTGTGGTACAACTAACAACAACAATCAGATCAAGGCGTTCGATCACCTTCGATGACCTTTGATGAGGGGGCGGGGCTATCCCGCTAGTGACGTTATCACTAGGGGCTGGGCTATCCCGCATTCCGCCAGGCGCAGAACTGTCATTTCCTATACTACTCTTGTCCAGTTTCCATAACTGAGAAATTAGTTTCGTTGCTTCCATCACAAATACACAATCGTAGTGCTCTTATTGTCCGCCGAATCATAAACTCATAAAAGAAGGAACGTTTTCATAATAGTTTAGGAATTAGTTATTCAACAGCAATGCTGGGTTTGAGTCTATCGAGGCAGATCTTAAGGATACTGACATACAGGATGGAAAGATCCCCGATCTAAGCAGAGATAACCAAAAGTATGATGTTTAAACCTTTGTTTCATATATAGTTTAGACATGTGAAGAGGTGATATGACATCTTGGACTCCACCTAGGTTACAGTGTCCGTTAGCCGGCTGTATCCGGTATTTAACGTTGTATTGGTGTTTGAGTCCAGTATAGCACAGAACGGCAGTTTAGGAATTTGTTATTCAATAGCACGGAAGAACGTCAGGAAGTTCAAGAAAGCCTGCGGTCATTATCAGATTTTCCGATCTTAAAGATAGAGATTACATCCTCGAAAAAGCAAAGCAACTACAAAGAGGGTCGGGGTTACGCCGTCGTGATAGATCTTCCATCAGAATTGGCTAGCTAAAAGAAGAAGTGAACTTCTGGCAAGAAAACAGCAGCTGAGCGAAGAGGAACGCAAGATGGCCAAACTTGAGTACTATAAACAAGCCCCATTTTTTAAGTTGGTTTTGGCAGGTAAAGTAATTCGCTAATGCGTTTATTGACTGAAGTCTCTGGTCTTTTGCATTGAAAGAGATACCCTGTTATAATATACTTGATATAGACAAACCAAAACTGCTCCTTTGCCTGAGAAAAAATGGTTTGGTCCACCGATGCATTTACCGATGCCGCTCACAGAACACTTTCCCTTTTCATTTCTGTCGACTTTTGCCTGTTTATTTATCTTCCCTATACTTAGATCTTTCTATTCTCCAACTACTGGTTTGTTCGATAGTTTATCAACCATTAAGAATCCCGCCAAAGTCTCAAAAATTTATAGCTCTACTGGCAAAGGATTGTATTTTATCAGTCATCCACTTACTGAAGCAATTAAAACTACTTGTGCAATTCTGAATTTAAAAATTGGCACATTAAACTGTAAATGGCTCGCTGATGACAACAAACGAAGAGATGTTTTTAATTGGCTTCGCCAAAAGAAATTAGATATATACTGCTTGCAAGAGGGTCGTATTAAGAATAGCAAGTTTGAACGAAGGAGCTGGGAAACCCAGTGGGGCTACAAAGTTGTTTGGACGGAGCAAAATGTACAAATTACAATCACTGATCCTCTAGGGAGATATGTTATTATAGATGTAGAAACTTTGAATCATCGAATAGCCATTGTTTCGTTATACGACATGACATGATCGTCAATGAAGATTTATCTAATAACATATTGTCATGTACGTAGATTGGAATGTTGTGCACAATTGTGAACTTGACACCTACAACTCAAATACAATCCAAATGCACAAAAAGCGGTATTTGATCTCATTGATTCATTAGAGTTATACGATGTTTATCGATTACGTAATCCGGAAAACCGCCCTTACACTTGGCGATCATGTCATCGTAGGGCTATAAAGCAAGCAATACTAGATTATTTTCTAGTGTCTTCAGACTTGACAGCTTTCGTCGATTCTGTTCAAACTGAAGCAGGTTATCGCACAAACCACTCTTTGGTAACAATGAACTTTCTATCTTCGGATCATCAGAGAGGGCGAGGTTATTGGAAATTCAACAACATCGTTATTATACGATCCAGAATATGTTAAACTAGTTAAACTGTGTATAGAGCGTTTTGACTCAATCCCAAGAGACCCAAAGGCGGCCATGTTGGTGTACCAAATTAAAAAATTGGTGATTAAAA
>JANSTQ010144673.1:0-12441 GCA_026167885.1 Bergia puertoricense
AGTAAAGATTAAAGTTGCAACTGTGGATAAAAGTGAGCTAAAGATATTTGCTCTGCAAGATGAAGTACGCGTAGGGCCTCAAGAGTGAGCCTTTTCATGAAAATTGTTCCATAACTGGCTGTTCGTTGCATTGATTGATCGTCTGCCTTCAGTTGTGCAATTTAACTTAACAAAAACAAAAAATCAAATTAATAATTCCACCACTGAAATATGTTTTGCAGTTGGAAAGAAAATGCTACTCAAGTTATGAGGTGGGATGTTGCCATGGCAACCACGTTATGATTGGCTGTTTTTGTCAAATTAGGTCATTTGCCGTCTCATAACGCTTTGTTGCGTTTTACAGCTTAAAATAAATATATTTTATAAGGTCAACCACTTCTCTTCATAGCTAAAAGAGTTCGGATCAATTATGGTAATTTATGCGGTCACTATATTGCGCAGTAGTGATGTTACATAAGTTTGAAGATGGCAGACTGATGGCGTCATAATGACGTCATGAGTAGTATTTTTTTTAAAATATTATCATCTTGTTTGTGCAAGTGGTTTTAGTCCATCTTTAAAATTATTGCAATATACAAATTTCACCACGAGGTCCTCTCCCTCACCCCCTCAGTTACCAAATGACAACTTCAAACCTTATTGTTTCTCTTTATATTATGATTGTGCGTTCACTTTTTTGTATTTAGGTTGCATTTATATTATTTTCAAACAAAAAATTTGAAAGAAAAACAAAAAAGATAAAATTTTTAAGAGGTCTTTTAAAGAAATGACGTCATTTTGATGTCATAATGACGCCATGACCAGAACATAATATGTGAAACTAATTAATTTTGAGCGATCTATCTACCTACTAAGGTTCATAGCAAAAGCTTTTATAGATTTAGAGTTAAAGAAGGGAGGGGGGTGCAACGCTTCTCCCCTCCCCCCCAAGTCCCCAGGCCAGTCTGAATAGGGTTAATGAAATTTTTTTATCCACACTACATTTTATATTTATTTATTTATTTCTATTTTATTTTATTAGTTTCGCCTGGTAAATAGGTACACGGCTTGAAAAAATGCCAAAGTAAATACAACGTGGACAAATACATAATAGAACATGAAGGAAGAAAAAAAAAAAAGAAAAAAGAAAAAAAAAGGAATTACCAATTACTGTGGTCCCGACAATGTTCATTATCGAATATTTCAAAGTAATTATTAAATAATTTTGTGATGTATTCTAAAAACAAGTTCGTCTTGTTTGTTGTTGTTGTTGTTGTTGTTGTTTTTTGTTTATTTTTTCGCACTTTTAAAAATTACAATATTCTCGTTTGATAAATTTATGTTCCTTTTTCGTTATTTGATATTTTGAAACAGTAAAAATATATAAAATATCAGAAGTGGTTGTTTACACTTTTGGAGTAAACAGTGTTCTATTCTTCAAATTTTATAACATGTAATCTTATAACTACAAAAATTATTCTCCAATTTTGGTAAGTTTTGGTTTAGTGGCTTTTTTTAATGCATGCATTCATTATCTTGTAGTTTTACCAATCCTTAAATACTCTGTATTTTTTCCATACACTATATTTTGCTATAATAATGGCATTGTTGTTATTGGAAGTTTTGAAATGATATTAATGTAAACAAAAGTTCATCATTTTGTTACACTCTTGACCATTTTTAGAGTGTTTTCTTCGTAATGTATGTGTTTTCATGCACAGTGTATTTTATTATTTTTGATGGATGTATTTTTCTGTATTTGATATTTTGAAAAAGTGCTATTGTAAGTAAAAATTCTTTGGTTGTTTACACTTTTGAAACGACTGATGTACTATTGCTTTTCAATTTACAAGTTCTTCGATTCTTTACGCATTTGGAATTGTTTTATGTGAAAATTGTTTTGCTATGTTGGGTTAGCTGACTGAGCTGTAAATTATGATTGATTAATAAGATGACTAAATAATTGTCCATTTTTGAAAAATAGAAAAGTATTGCCTATTTCAAACTTTAAACATTAAGTTTTTCATATCCTCACTACAATTTATTTGAAGTATTACAAAAAATATTCATTATCGGGTTGTTTTGGATAGTAAAATAAGTAAGAGAAAAATCATTTTTACACCTTTAAAACGTGCTTGCATTCATTTACTATTCTAATTTTTCATCTTTGTTTTACTGTACGCGTTATTTATAAACTATTTATTTTGTTCTTGGTGGCATCGACATTGGTTTTACCATTATCATTATCATTACCATTACCATTACCATTACCATTACCGTTACCATTACCATTACCATTATCATTACCATTACCATTATTATTATCATTATCATTATTGCTATTATTATTATTATTACTATTACTATTACTATGGCAATAGTCGTTGCACAACATTTCCGTCATGCATTTGAGCAACTTCTTAGATTTTTAAAAAAATATATTTTTGGAAACGTCAAAGAAAAAAATCGATTCCTTTGGTTCATAATTAATTCTGCACAAATTACAAGTAATATCTTCAAGTAAAAAGATTTGTCCTTAATTGGACTTCAGTTGCTGCAAGATTAATTTCAATTGATTTAACACTTCATATGTTTGTGTCATCATCGTCATCGTCATAGTCAGTGTCTGTCATTGTCTTCCTCGTCGTCTTGGTCATCTTCATCGTCATTGTCTATCATCGCTATGGTGATCGTCATGAGCATCACCATCACCATCGCCGTCGCCATCGTAATTGTCATCGCTAGAAGAATCGTCACCGTCGTTATTGTTACTATTACTGTTACTGTTACTGTTATTGTTATTGTTATTGTTATTGTTATTGTTTTTGTTATCGTTGTCTTTGTTGTCGTCGTCGTTGTCGTTGTCATTGTCACTGACACTGTTGTTGTCGTTGTCATTTTCGTTGTTGTTGTCATTGTCATTGTCGTCGTTGTCACTGTTGTTGTTGTTTCGTTGTCGTTGTCGTTGTCATGGTCGTTGGCGTTGACGTAGTCGATGTCCTCGTGCTCGTCCCTGTCCTTGTCCTTGATGATTGTGGTAATACGATATGTTTGTGGTTATGGTTATGGTTATGGTTATGTTTCTGGTTGTGGTTAGGGTTATGGTTAGGGTTGGGGTTATGGTTATGGTTGTGGTTGTGTTTGTTGTGTTTGTGGTTGTGGTTATGTTTTTAGTTATGGTTATTGTAGTAATTATGGTTGTGGTTGTGGTTATGGTTGTGGTTGTGTTTGTGGTTGTGGTTATGTTTTTAGTTATGGTTATTGTTGTGGTTATGGTTGTGGTTGTGGTTATGGTTGTGGTTGTGGTTATGGTTATGGTTGTGGTTATAGTTGTGGTTGTGGTTGTGGTTGTGGTTATGGTTGTGGTTGTGGTTATGGTTGTGGTTGTGGTTGTGGTTGTGGTTGTGGTTATGGTTGTGGTTACGGTTATGGTTAAGGTTGTGGTTGTGGGTGTGTTTGTGTTTGTTTTTGTTTTTATGGTTGTGCTTATGGTTATGGTTATGGTTGTGGTTGCGGTTGTTATTTTATTTGTGATTATGGTTATGGTTAACCTTGAGAGGCTTGGGCATTTTAGAGACTCGACATTATTTACGGGAAGAGAAATAATAATAGTAAAGCTCTTTATCAAGTAATTATAAATGCTAGCAAATAAACGTGCGGGCTTAAAACAATTTAAAACTATACTAATAAATAGACTAAAACTATTTAAAATATTAAAATCTAAAAGTTAAAAACTATATACGTGCTAGACATATGGAATTAAAGAGGCATCTGTTAATGATGAAAATTAAACACTTGGTATGCCTTTGCATAGTCAACTTTCTATAAGTGCTGATTTCATCAAATTTACGTCAAAAATGTTCTTTTTAGGCAAGAGGTGCTGCAATTTTTTAAGTTAAATTCTGCAAAACTTTAGATTTTAAGTCGATAAAACCTTAGGGATTCAAATCAACCCTTCTATAAACCTTAAGATTCCTGTTATTTTATAAAGTATTTCGTTGTTAAAATTCCTTTTTTATATCAATAACACTATTTGTTATTTTACAGGTGGTTGCACTCTTACATGTCCAGAAAGTGCCAAACGATGCGAACTCCTCTGCAGAACAAACCAAGACAGTTGTTCAGTTATTCGACAACCTTTGCCGCAATCAACAACATCTACAAATGCCCTGACATCATCAACACCTGTACCTACAACTACACCTGCCCCTACACTTGCCCCTACAACTACACCTGCCCCTACACTTGCCCCTACAACTGCGCCTGCCCCCACAACTGCAACTGCCGATACAACTACACTTGCCCCCACAATTGCACCTACCCCTACAACTACACCTATCCCTACAACTATACCCTTTTGTTTTAAGGGTTAATACTTGCTTGGAATTGGAGAATATTAATATCCGCCAGGAGAGAGTTTACGTTAGATAAAGCTGTAGGGTTCGGATAACGGATAGATAACGGCTGATGAAAACCTTAAAACTCGCTCTGTTAAACATATTTGTAACTTTAACTAAGTAATAAAACATCGATTTAGACTCAATATGTGTCATGATTCATACTGCACATAGAAAACAATTATTGCTGTAATGCTGAGCGAGGCAGGACCTGCTCCTGTCGTCAATCAACTTCCTTGTTTCTCTGATTGCGCGTTTGGTCGGTTGTTAGTTGTCCCGATCCGCTCGCAGAGATCTGAGCACGATGCCACGTCATACGCTTCGTTTTCGAACAGAGTTCTGGATACGATTCACGTCTTCACGTCATTCATCGCGTTAGTTGAAAATATAAATTCGAGAGATTTAGCTTCGCGTTTACGGCAAACTGCAAACGTCAGATTCCCGTTTACGTTTCCTTAAAATCAATAAGAAGTACACGAGAATGATACAAAATAATTCTCATCTTTGAGACTAACACGAAACTACTTTTCTTCACTTAGAAAAAGCAAACGGTAAACGACAAATGAGGGAAAATCATGGTCACGTGATCACTTCTGCCGTTTGCCGTAAACGCGATGCTTAATCTCCCTATTGTTCAGATATTGTTGAATTTAAAAGTTATTTTTAAAATAGCTGTTAAAAAAAGTAATACTTGAGAGAAAATAACATTTTGGTCTTATTGATGATATTAAAATTACAGAGCTGCTTTTTAATTATTTTGCTCAGCTGGAAACGAATGACAAGGAAACAATCAGTGTGAATATAAAAGTTAACCAAAAAGACGACTGTTGGGTTTTTTTAAAATTCGTTAAACTAGTAACTCATCTTTCTGCACTGCTTACCTCTCATTGCACCCTACCAGACTCCACTGCATACTCGGCAGCACTTTGCTTACCTTGGAGGTACTACGAGTAATTAGAGTATTGGCAACCATCAGCGGCTTATTCCATAACTTGCAGTCTAGTTCCTTTGCTTTCACCCGGAGCCGTTGAAACGAAACAAGCAAATAATCTTAATGTGTAATTATCACATCCACAGCTTACATTTTCTTGTATTCGATGGGCTTAAAATGAGATCGCTTTTTACTAAAGTACGTCAATTACTTTTTGGCTTAACCCTTAAACAGGCAAAGTATTTTTTGTAACATATTCGATCAAGAGGATGGGAGGGGGTCAATGGAACTCCCTGTGATTTTCCATATGGTTCAGATAAAAGCTCATTATTATTTGGCAGGTAGACAGCTTTTGGCATAGCAACAGCCATACTTCAGTTAGGAACTGTTGCTACGGCAACGGTCGTTTCAAAACTTCTCCGCCGTCTTGGTCGCTATCCTGGGTTTTTCAACAATATACTTTTTTTCAAAATTACAACAAATTTTCTTGAACACAACAGAAAAAAATGTATGAGAAAACATTCAAGAATAAACTATAAAAAAAGAAAGAAGAACAAATTCTGATAAATGTGAATGATGTCATCCAAAAGAAATGTTTTTAATTGGACAACAGGTAGTGCAAATTGATTGTGTGACTAAAACGTGTTGTTGTATTTTACACTTTACTTTACTAATATTTTATTTTGTAAAATTGATTTCAGTGGTCTCTTTAGGTTACTGCATCAGTTTCGAGTTAAATTGATGTTGATAACAAAATCAAAAACCTAACAACCGATGAAGACGTCGTCCACCGCCATATTGACACAATTTTTGCAACTAATAAAACTGGATTTCTATCCTAATTTATAAAAGATATTAAATTTGACTAAAAGCAAATAAAACAAAATAAAATGAAAAGTGTTCATGAAACAACAAAAAGTGGTCACACAATCATTTGGATGAGACGAAATATTGACGAGTTGATCTTGAATTGTGTATGTACTGATGATTGTTGGCAACAAACAGAACTAGCGATGCATGCAATTGAACAAGTATCATCGTTCAAATACCTCGGAGTCTTAAATGGGTCACTAACATGGTATGACCCCTTTGATTCTATTCAAAGAAATGTAAATCAACGCCTAGGATTTTTGTATCGTATTAAGCATTTACTCTCCATTCAGACACGCAAACCTTTTGCATGTGTATAAGACGATCCTATTACTACTTTAATGAGGTTGTATTATATGGGGTGGCCAAAAACAAACAACGTCCTTTATTAATGTACTCGCTGTAGATCCTCGTGAACGTATACTTTTTTAATAATCTTTACATTTATTTGGATTTTTTATATTAATTCAGTTAAACCCTCGGCAGAAGGTTTGAAGAAACAAGTTTTATTACCTAACAACAAGGAAGTAGCTGTAAATCTCATATATCTTATACAGTAACTACAAAACCACACAATAACATCAATCATATAAAACACATCTTGGACGTTTAAATGGGCGAAATCAAACGTAATAACTCCGCAAAAGCGTTTTGCCTATTTTAGGGGAAAATTCCCAAAATACAAAGCAGTCGTCGTTTTTCAACATTTTCACTATAGCTAATAAGCAAATCACGTAAAACTCCATTTTCATAAGAGTTGAAGAGTAGGAAACGTTTTTCTAAACGGAATACTACAATTTTAACTAGTATTCAGAATGCTGTTAGGTTCTTTACAAAAACCAGTTTCCATGACAACCAGTGGCGTCCGCGACACTTCAAAATGACGAAAAATCATTCGCGTTAGAATTTTAGATAAAAGTCACTAAGTTTCGGCTCCTAACTTAAAATAATTCAATGTAAAAGTTATGATAATAAGATCGTGAGAGGAGTACATTGTGCCCCAAGGTATAGGTAGCGCTGAAAGCAAAAATATTTCCACTACTCACAGCGAAAACTGTTTTTGCCTGCTTTTGCTTATTATCTACATCTAATGATCGCTTGTCAGTAAATTATGTACTGAATAATAATAATAATAATAATGATAATATTCATCAACCTTTCTTCAAACCACTTACCTCTTAATTTGAGCAAGAACATAAGCAATCAATTTTTATTGCAGTTTGCAAATAAATCATATTTTTGTTGCCGTGATGATTTAAAAAAAATTATAACCGCTGTAAAAGGTTCGCGCTCTCAATAGCTCAATAAACAAGCCAAACCTCAATCTCAGTTCTGGTTTATTCGGCCATGCTTTCAAGAGAGAGACTATGTGTTGTCATAACTACCCATTATGCAACGCGCGATTAACACAAGGACACCATACCGTTACACCTTTCCTACTTTAAAAAAATATGACGACAACAACTAACCTGTATGAAACTAATCCTACGAGTTCAAAATGTTCACTAGTCATTACGCTTCTGTAGCTGTTTATAGACCAGTTTTAAGTTGTTTTTTTGAACACCTAAATCAAGTAATCAATCTGCAGGTGCGCGCGTACATATTACCCTTTAATAACTCGCCAACTTTCTATAACTAGTTCGATCATAACAGGAGAATTGGAGTAGCCATCGGAAATTATTTTTGGGAACACTTTAAAAAAAACATGGTAATCAATTAGGAAAATGTAGAATCCCTGTTGCGCGACTGATTCGGGAAACTTTTGTAATCGGCGTTTTTAACAGTGAGAGTGAAGAAGAAACCCTGTGATCGTAAAACAGTTTTTTTCGGTGTTTAATTTCCGACATTATGGTTACTATGGCTGCCCTTTTGTAGCAAAATTCAATATTATTATAATCATTCAATTTAATCTTTAAATATTCAAATTAATTTTTAAATATTAAATTTAATCTTTATATATTCAATTTAATCTTCATTCATTCATTCATTCAATCCAATCTTTATATCCATCCAATTAAATTATTTCAATTTTCCTTCAATTCAGTTTTTAAATATCCATTTGATTTAACCTTTATATTCATTCAATTGATCCTTAGATATTCGTTCAATCTTGGGGACTGGGACATGCGGTTCCGCGGATTTTGCACTTATTTGTGGGTTTCTTGTTATCAATGACGGAGAGACAAAAGAGAGAAGAAGCATGGAAGCTGCTGCAAAATGCATCAAATATACTTTTTATCTTTAAGTCAAAGCGACGACAACACTGGCAACAGTACACAAAGATCAACAAACACGTCGCTTCGAAACATTTTCCGATACGCTTTGGAAGAGCGAGATCGATGGTAGAAAACAGCTCCAATACTCAACTTTAAAGACGACTCGACAGAAATGAAAGGCTTCAGTCGGCTTCAGGAGGTCCAAGCACAGACACCAGCGCCAGGAAAACAGTGAGCTTTGAACTTTGATGTTTACTTTCTTCTTTAGTTACATGAATAATATTGGAAGGTGCATAAAAGAAACTATAATAATCATGGAAGTGCTAGTGCTATAAATATCAAAATATTGCAGATAAAAACAGTGCAGATGTTATAATTGATATGTGATGTGAATTCGAGAGTAGTACATCCTAAAAACTGCTGTGCAGGTGCTTTAATTGGTATTTCGCGGGTGAAGCAAGTTTAGATCAGGCACTCTATAAACGTTTCAAATGTGGAGGATTTGCCATAGATCGTATGGCTGGGTAGACAGAGTTGTTAAATGTTTTAAGCGATGGAGCATTTATTATCTGTTCTGGAAGCCTTTTCCAAACCTGGATAGTACGGACGTAGAAGGAGTAGCTGAAGGCGAGGACATTACATTGTAGCTGGCAGTACTGGTCTGTGTGCCTTGGAGTTGGGTTTTACTACAGGAGGAAAGGGAGTAGCTGAAGGCGAGGACATTACATTGTAGCTGGCAGCACTGGTCTGTGTGCCTTGGAGTTGGGTATAACTACAGGAGGAAAGGGAGTAGCTGAAGGCGAGAACATTACATTGTAGCTGGCAGTACTGGTCTGTGTGCCTTGGAGTTAGGTATAACTACAGGAGGAAAGGGAATGCCAACAAGACCATTACGTATCTTATAGAACATGGATGGGCAAATGTGATTTAGCCTTGGTAATTTTGTGAGGAACTTGCGTATTAATAGCTTTCTGGAGTTCTTGTTTGAAAAACATCCAGTTTTCATTAGTAGATCTCGAGTATGGAGATAAGTTAAAAAATTCAGATTTGATTCCCCTGACAGATTCTCGTAGGCCTTCCGAGTCCATTCGTTGTACAAGTAAACTTTATGAGGTGGTTTTGCTATGCGCTTGCACTTGGTGTTTATATCAAATAATACAATATCATGGTCGCTCATACCAGGTTGGATTTCAACTTTTGAGACAATGGCAGGTGTTGACGAGATGACCAAGTCAAGAGTCCGTCCAGATGAAGGACGGGTGGGTTCAATAACATGCTGAGTGAATGAGCAGTCGTCAATATAGTCGATCAGGGTTGACATGTCCTGGAAGTAAGTGGATTTGTTGTACTAGGAGAATCCTCGGATCAGTCAATGTCGCCAAGGTTTATATCGCCAGATATGATGATATTTGGATGGCTACGTCTGTGAGAATCAAAGCTCTTGTAAGTGGCAGTAGTGAGGTTATTAATGCAAGGTGACGTTTGGGCGCTTGGTGGTTTGTATAAGCTGCAGAGGAAGAGCTCTTTTGCACCAATGAGTTTGATGGACGCCCAGATAGCTTCTTGATCGGGTTCGTCGTTTAGGTCCGGGAGTTCAGAAACGGCAGTGTCTGACTTTACTGCCAGAAACACACCCCCTCCTTCAGAGGTCGAGCGATCTTTGCGGAATACAGTATAGTCTGGCGGGAAAGGTAGATCAGCATCTGGTGAGCGGAAAAATCAGTGGTAGGTTCCGGCAATTCTACTTTTTACAAACTACTGAATTCAGAAAATACAAAATGTCATAAAAATGAACTTTCCACTTTGTGTTCCTACCTACAAGCGCAAAATATCATAGGTTTTTCTCGATTGTGTCGTTTTGCAATAATAGTATTTTGCACTGTTGTCCTCTATTAGCACGCCCTTGTTAGATCGTAGGTGGTAGCGTGAAACCTTTTTCACCTTTACTAAACTGCTCAAATATACTGGTGCGGAGCCATAAATACATTTAAAAGCAAGTATATCAATCTTGAAACTAATTCTAAAACTAATGGGGAGCCAGTGTAACCGTATGAGGATTGGTGTTATGTGAGCATACTTGGGGACATTACATACAAGATGAGCTGCTGCATTTGTAGCCGTTGTAGCTTTGACAAGTGTTTAGCTGGAACGCCATACAGGAGGCTGTTACAGTAGTCTACCCTGGACATTATTACTGCCTGCACTATAGATTTTCTATCATCGTGTTTTAGAAACTTACTGATTCGTCTGGTATTATGCAAATGATAGATAACTGCTTGGCAAGTATTATTTATGTGATTTGATACGTTGAGGTTTGGATCAAACCACATGCCAAGATTTCTAACTGAAGGTGGTAACGACACATTTGTTTGGCCGACAGTCATCTCAGATGTATTGACCTTATTCAACTGCGCACGTGATCCAATTAACATTAACATTAAAACTTGTTAAATTAACATTTAATAAGTTTTAACTTGTCTACTGCCATCCAAGTTCTTACATCTCTTATGCACACATGAATCGCATTTACAGCTTTCATCTCTGTTTTAGTAGAATCCGGTTTAAAAGAAATGTATATCTGGGTATCGTCTGCATACACGTGCACATCCGGAAGATGTTCCTTAACAACTTCAAAAAGCTTACTTGCGTAGATCGTGAATAGCAGTGGACCCAAACAGGAGCCTTGTGGAACACCGTGAGGTAATGCGAACCACAAACACACGCTGAGATCTACTATCTAAGTATGATCTAAACCACTCCAGAGCAGTATCCGTTATTCCGAAGCTGACCTCCAGACGACGCAATAACACTTGGTGGTCAACAGTGTCAAATGCGGCACTTAGATCCAAAAGTACTAGTAGTGTAACTCTTTGACAGTCCATAGAGGATAAGACGTCGTTATGTACCTTAAGCAAGGCCGTTTCCGTTCTGTGACCTGCCCGATATGCTGACTGGAGTAGTAGATACAGACCCGACCGCGTAATGTGATCTAGTGTCTGGTCACACACCGCTCTCTCCGTTAGTTTGGATACAAATTGTAAATTACTCACTGGTCGTAAGTTTGAAAGAGATGCGGTTTGGCCAGGTATTTTGATTCTCGGGTCAACAAGTGCAGCTTTCCATGCAGCAGGAAAGTAACCAAGAGACAGAGAGGAGTTGATCATGCGGGTGATGACGGGTAGAAGTTCATCGTGGCTCTCCAAGACCAGTGATGTAGGCACAGGGTCTAGCGGGCAGCTCTTCTTGCTTGATTTCTGGATGAGCTGAAATACTTTGTCAGTAGGGAGGCTTTCAAACATACTCAAATTTTGTTTAGTACCAAACTCAGTGTCGTTCATTAATCTAGTGCGGTCGTTTTGATTAATAACAACGGCGTCGATTTCGTTACGAATGTTCATGATCTTACGATAAAAAAAACGACCGATATCATTGGCCAGAGCAGTATCGTCGGGATAGTCTGGCAAGCTTATGCCATCCTTTCGGAGTACAAGTGCTCTAGTTGCCCTGAAAAGTCCTCTCTGATCACTGCCGTTTTCTTCAATAAACAGTTTTTTGTCAATAAATCCCTGAGTATGCGTAAAACCGTGAAAGAGCCATTTAAAACGAAATATTGTTAGTTGTAGGGATAGTAGAAGTTGTAGCGGTAGGCGTAATTATAGGGGCAAATGCAGTCGTCTCGTCAGGTGTAGTTGTAGGGGCAGGTGTAGCTGTAGGTACAGGTGTTGATGATGTCGCGGCAATTTTAGATGTTGTTGATTGCGGCAAGAATGAAGAATAGTTGAACAACTGTCTTGGTTTGTGCTGCAGTCGAGCTCACATTTGGCGCTTTCTAGACATGTTAGTTTGCAATCACCTGAAAATTAAGAAATATTGTTAATACGATTAAAAAAAAGGAAAATTTTATTTATTTATTTATCTATTAATTAATTAGTTTATTTATTTATTTATTTATTTATAGATAATTATTTATTTAGAATTTTCTAGATTAAAGATGGCTCATAGACACTTTCTGTAACTCTGAGTTTCGCGCTTACGCGCTCGTCAGACA